>CM036248.1:6700228-6880228 GCA_020698575.1 Bostrychus sinensis
GAACCGCTGAGGAACCGCTGTGTCTAGAGCTCTGACTCCTCTCTCTGGCATCTACACAGGCCCAGGCCTCACAAACAGAGATGAACCGTTGCGTGGGACGTTAATATTTGATGCTCTTGTTTTGTACTTGGGGCACGTCATGACTGTTTGCGAGTTACTAAGAGTTAAAGGCTCTATATTCTGCCAAATGACCTTCTGTCTCCCATGTTATAATGTTGCCCCTCATCAGAAACAGACCTGGAGTTGCGTTCTGGTTGATTAATTCTGTATTCTCTGGCGCTGAGTTTTTGAGTCTTCAGAATGCTTGGTGCCACCACAAACCCTCGCTCACTCCAGGAAGCACTGACCAATCAACAACAAACCCTCCGCCCTCATTCATTTCCCCAAAAATCAGTGTACATCTCTTTTTCCACTGATTCCTCACAGACATTTTTTTACATTTGGAGGAAAATTACGTCAGACAAGAAATTTAAGGAAGCGAAGTGCTCTTTTTCTGTGTTTCTGTTAACATCAACTAGCCTCCAATCCAAAGGGGCTCAACAAACTGCCTTAACTGTCAGGGAGGGTCTTTATTAATGACAGTAAAGATGACTAGTGGTGTTAATAATATTCTTTTATTAGCCAAACACTACATACACAAATAGTTTTTTCAAAACCAGACCAAATATAACTCACTGAAGGAATGAGTTAAAACTTTCTGCTAAATCTATAACTCTTATAACTTGCAAAACTGCATCTAAACTTGTTTCATTTATTAATAGACTGGATCTATTCGAATAATGACCTAATATTTTGTTGTGTTATTGTCTTTAATGCTTCCCCTTTTGTCCTTCAGGTTGTTAATTATCTTATATGTTTCTAATGTCATTGTATGGTAATGGTACAGTCCCTTATTTGTTTGTATTTATTTGCAATAAAAATAAATAAATTCTGTTAACTCTCTGCTGCACTCTGCTGCCCTCTGCTGGTCTCTTCACCTGTTTCTTTAATGTCACCAGTAGAGTACTTATTAAAAACATTCTCTTTTAGTCACATAATGTTTTTAAAGGCTGTAAAACATGCTGCTGTTCTAGAGGAGAAAATATGAATAAAAGCAGAATATAGAAGGAGATAAAAATTGAAATGTTGATGCAAATTTTCAACAGTGCTCCCACAAGATAACACCGCACATTATGGCTAATTTCTACTACTACTATTAATATACTACTACTACCACCTGAACCCTAACTGTTGGATGGTAACGCTGGGGTTTTTGCTTCTGTTTTATGACTGTTGTGTTTTTTGTTGGTCTCGGTTGCAGAGGGAATGGAGCGGCCCACGGTGGTGGAGCAGGTGGACCTTGCCCCGACCTTGGCCATGGGACTGGGACTCCCCGTGTCTCAGAACAGCGTGGGCCGAGTTCTGCCTCAAGTCCTGGAGGAGCTGTCCATCAGGGACCAGCTGAGACTGCTGCACCTGAACGGACACCAACTCAGCTCCCTGCTCAGAGACAGCCTGCCCCAATACGAGAAAGGTACAGAACTGACTACAGACCTGGGTTAGTCCTGGTTTAGACCTGGTTTCGTCTTGGTTTAGTCCTGATTTAGTCCTGCTTTAATCCTGGTTTAGTCCTGGTTTATTTGTGGTTTAGACCTGGTTTTGTCCTTGGTTGATCCTTGTAAAGCCAAATGTTTTCTAGTTTTAGTGTGAGAAGTTTAAGACTCACCATTGGACAGGTCTCGTGTTAGCTCTACGACAAACTGGCCACTGTTCAGGACGGACCCCGCCTCAGGCCCATAGTTGTTCGGACTCCAGATATATAGGCACAGACTTCTCTCACTGGCACATTACTACACACCTCTGGCTCGTGGGGCTCGACGTAGTGACCTCCTGACTGTGGCTCGGCTTATTATGCTGTGAAGGTCCCGGGCCGATGAGAAGAGTGGACAGTTCCTGTACACACAAGAATATAAGAAAGAAGCAGCTCTGTTCCTGAAATCTAAGCCCTGACATTTCCACTCGGCTTCTGCAATATCTTGTGTCAGAGAAAGTCAGAGCGGTTCACTTCACTGACTCTCTTTACTTTATCTTATGTGGTGCTCAGAAACTAGGGAAAAATCTGACTGTTAGCTGTGTTAAACACTAATTAATAACACTGCTGACCAATAACTCTTTGGTTTACATGTGGTGATGTCAATATCCCGACTTTCCGAGATAAAAGCTCATGAACGTAAACAATTTGGGAAAACGACTCTCATCGCAGAAAGACGAGCACCCGAGGAGCACATGAAAACCGCATCAGTACAGTCTGCCCCCTGGACTCAGCTCATATTATCACCTATTAGTAAAACAGTATTTGTCTGCTGATGAAACAGAGAAAGTGTCTGTTCCAGCTCTGTGCCGTCTCACACAGAGAAACAGCACAAAGAGACAGAGAAAAGGGAAGCACAGAGAAAAATGTCAAAGCTTTCACATGACGATTAATGTTGGGACAGCATGGTCCAAAGCTAAACTCAGAGCTACAAGTCAGCCCTAATTTATTTTTAGATCTTGTGTACTTAAGCGATAAAAATGGGTATCTTCACTCCTAAAAAATGAAGTGAGAGGGGGAGGGGGAGAGAATTTTTAAGGAGTGAAGATATCACTGCGCTGATGCCGAAGTGCTCCTAAAGTGTTATTACGCCTTACATTATAGTACCCATTTTTATCCGCTTAGAAAATCGCCACTTTTCATTTTTGTATAACTGTACTTGGGTCATGTAGCTACTCACGTAACCGTATTTAAATAGGGAAAACGTGGAAGAGCTTGGTTGCTTCTGACTTGAGCCGCGTCTGGACCCATAGGGATATGCTTGGCAAAGCTAAATGCTAACAAATTAGCGTCACTCCCCAGGCAAAGGGCACACATGGCACGCACAAAGACCAGAGAGGTACGCATCAACTCATCTAAGATCAGGTAAGAACATAGTTTAGTGTGGAAAAATGGTGGCCTGTTCCTTTAATTAAACTATTTTGGTGGAGCATTGTCTATTTATATTTTTAATAACATGAAAGTAGGATGGACTTCTGGTTTCTGTACCTTTTAAACTCCCTATTCCTCTCTCTGTCCTGTTCCTCTCTTTAACCATGTTACTGTGTTGTCTCCTCCTCAAAAACAGACCTGGAGTAGTATTTTGTCTCTCTATTTTGTGTTGGAGTAATCCTGTATTCTGGGGCGCTGCCCTTCTCAAGACCTGAAAACGCTCATTCTCACAGCTCTACGTAGATACGTAGAAACCAGGAAGTGCTCCTGCGCGTTTCTAAAGCCCACCGGTGATGATTTCAACCTTAAACCTCCGTCACTACAAAACAGTCAGCTCATTTATCTACCTGTTAGCCTCATGTCGCTAATAGCTGTGCTAAATAGCTATTTTCTGCTCTGTCCAGTCCCCACCATTGCCAGAAGGGGGCAACAGACACGTAATCAAAGCAACAGCTCTCCAACAGAAGAGGTGTTCCACATATTCATTATTTTAAGTTATAAAACCTGAAATACGAATGCAAATTAGTCCAACACTATTCCAGAAGGACTGAGAAAAGCACAATATGGGACCTTGAGGAACACGAGTCTTCATACAGTACACGGACAATATTTCATTCACAAAAGCTAATATGTTGTTCCTAATCTTAATGACAAAATTATTGTGCAGAGATCTTTTTTTCCATAGTACCATTGTCACCGTTTGTTAAAATATTGTGGACATCTTGGGGAGTGTTCGAGTCTTGGGAGTTACAAAAGCCTTTCTGTGCTGTCCTCATGTCCGTGTATTAAAGAAGTTTAATAGTATAATAGTAAATGCAGCTCACACACGGACGGTCTGTTCTGTATTCTCAGCACGTGTCCTGCTTCAGATCCTCAGAGTTTAAACTCAGACAGAGCCGTTAGAGACAGGGATGGCCATTTCACAAGATTAGAAGATTCTTCACTACAACCACTCTCAGAATAAACGTACCCAGGAGAAATACTGATTTATACCAAAGTAACATGAAGATGAATGGGGGGCTACTACTACAGCCATTACAAGACATACAAATCTAAACCAGTTCTAAACCAAGATATTATTAGGACTAATTCAGCTCTAAACCAAGACTAAGCCAGGTATAAACCAGGTCTAAACCAGAACTAAACCAGGTCTACTACGTTTCATATCAAATTCTGTTTGTATTAAAGAGGTCACAAGTTTTGTCTCTAACTTCTAAAGTCCAAGTACATGTGCTCTTGTCTCTAACTTTGTGTTTTCGTCTCACCTCTAACTTTATGCACTCTCGTCTCTGACTTCGTGTGCTCTCTCGTCCGTCCTTGTGCATGTTCTGTCAGAGTTTGTGGCCTTAGAGCCGTGACAGGCCTGGCCTCCGCTGCCTCAGTCGTGTTAGCCCGTTAGCGCTGTCTCGATGCTAATACATGCTAATAACCTCACAGCTAACGTCTGGACCAGGGCACTCCGTTTGTCAGGGTCATCCGTCTCAGAGCGGCGCCCCCTGGTGTCACGTCTGTCTGTCTGCGGCCTTCACTGACTCCTGATACAAGAGCGGAGATTAACATTTCAGTGGTTACCCGCTGCAGGAGCATTTATCTGTCTGTGACAGACCAAGAACAAAGTGTGGCAAAGAATGCACTGGAGTGAATAATTTGACCTGGGTTAGACCTGATTTAGTCCTTGTTTATATGTTGTTTTAGTCCTGGTTTAGACCTTGATTAGTCCTGGTTTAGACCTTGTTTATTCTTGGTTTTGTTTTTCTTTAGACCTGGTTTCATCTTTATTTAGTCCTGGATTTAGTTCTGGTTTAGACACAGTTAAGTGCTGGTATAGTCCTTTTTTAAACCTGGATCCATCCTTGTTTAGGCCTGGTTTAGTCTTTGTTTAGTCGTTCTTTAGTCCTGGATTAGATCTGGTTTCATCTTGGTTTAGTCCTGGTGTAGACCTTGTTTAGTCCTTGTTTGGTCGTTGTTTGGTCCTTGTTTAGTCCTGGTGTAGACCTTGTTTAGTTCTTGTTTGGACCTTGTTTTGTTTTTGTTTAGTCCTGATGTAGACCTTGTTTAGTCCTTGTTTGGTCGTTGTTTAGTCCTGGTGTAGACCTTGTTTAGTCCTTGTTTGGTCCTTGTTTTGTCCTTGTTTAGTCCTGATGTAGACCTTGTTTAGTCCTTGTTTGGTCCTTGTTTTGTCCTTGTTTAGTCCTGATGTAGACCTTGTTTAGTTCTTGTTTGGTCGTTGTTTAGTCCTGATGTAGACCTTGTTTAGTCCTTGTTTGGTCGTTGTTTTGTCCTTGTTTAGTCCTGATGTAGACCTTGTTTAGTCCTTGTTTGGTCGTTGTTTAGTCCTGATGTAGACCTTGTTTAGTCCTTGTTTGGTCGTTGTTTAGTCCTGGTGTAGACCTTGTTTCGTCCTTGTTTGGTCGTTGTTTGGTCCTTGTTTAGTCCTGGTGTAGACCTTGTTTCATCCTTGTTTGGTCCTTGTTTAGTCCTGGTGTAGACCTTGTTTAGTCCTTGTTTGGTCCTTGTTTAGTCCTGGTGTAGACCTTGTTTAGTTCTTGTTTAGTCCTTGTTTGGTCGTTGTTTAGTCCTGGTGTAGACCTTGTTTCGTCCTTGTTTGGTCGTTGTTTGGTCCTTGTTTAGTCCTGGTGTAGACCTTGTTTAGTCCTTGTTTAGTGCTGGTTTAGACCTTGTTTAGTCTTGGTGTAGACCTTGTTTAGTCCTTGTTTGGTCGTTGTTTAGTCCTGGTGTAGACCTTGTTTAGTTCTTGTTTGGTCGTTGTTTGGTCCTTGTTTAGTCCTGGTGTAGTCCTTGTTTAGTGCTGGTTTAGACCTGGTTTGGCCCTGGTTTAGTCCTGATGTAGTCTATGTGGTACTGGTCCAGGTGTACCCTGCCTTAGGCCCATAGTTGAGGTTCAGAAACAGGAAAAAAATGCATACATCTAAATAGGTTTTAGTTAGATCACTTCATTCATTTCCTACCACTGATAAATCTAAATAAATCCTCTCACATCACGGACCTTCTCTGCAGCAGGTTTCTCACTTTTCCGGTCTCTAGTTTCTATAGTGATGATGGGACAGAACAGGATTCTCTGATATTTTTGGGTAATGACTGAGCTGTTCTAAACCAGAGTCATGAAGTTGTCTGCACTCAGAGAGGACGCCATTTTAGGAGGATATTTAAAGAGAATGCACCTGCTGGGGTCATCTCAAGCCCACAGTAACATGTGAGTTGGGAGACTCCTTACTGGGAGGCACACACTCAGACTTTCCCCAACAAAATAAATACACCTAATGAATAAAAAGGAGCAGCATAAATAACAATCAACCCATCAATAAAACACACGTGCAGATGCAAACTAGGCTGTATAAGATATAATTATTAAAAAACTAAAAACACTAAATTAGTAAACCATGGTAGAACTTAATACAGTTCAATATAGAGCTGCAACAACTAATCGGATTAATCAATTTTAATTGATTGTTGAAATAAATGACAACTACCCTAGTAATTAATAAATCACTACCTGGGGTTTTGATAGACCCAGAAACACGCCATGTTGAGAGAGGAAGGTTTATTACAAGAGCACAGAATTAAAGCCACAAAAACAGAGTATATTGCACATTTAGTGTTTTTGATTAAAAAATATATATCTTTTGTGTATATGGCCTATCCAAACATCCTCGAGTGGCAAACTTGTAGTTTTGTCTGGTTTAAATTAGGGCTGGGCAATGTGGCTAAAAAATAAAATCTTTTTTTTTTTTCTTTCATTTCTCATCCCTTTTACGATTTGAATCGATTTTTTTTCTCTTGTTGGCATAAGAAGGCTACTTAAATGTAGATTTATTATTTTTAGATTAGATTATTGCAGAGGATTTTTTTTTTTTTTAGCTGGACTACCACAAGGCAGAAGCAAAGTGCATTACGCTAACAGTGACATAAACATATTTTAGTTTCAGCCCTCTCTGCTTCTAAAGACCAGGTCTATTATAATTTATACACCATTATTGCCTGGCCTGTAAAAAGACACTAAGCAGAGCATGTGGCTAATTAGCAAACATAAATAAAGACATGTAAAGTTCGCTGCTGCTGCCGCTGCATCACGCTGTTTTTTGGCCAAACTGCTGCCACATCCAAACCGGGACTTTCAGAGGAAAAATGACTTCTTTCTCTGTGATTATCAGTGTTTTTAGCGTCTGCAGAATCACCACAGTCACTATTTAAGCTGCTCTGGAGCTAGCAGCAGCATTAGCCACAACACAGGAAACAGTGCAGACACTAATTTCTGCTAAACTTGATTTTACAATTTGGCTCTTTTGTTCATCATCCAAAATTAGAAACGCAAATTATACAATTAATTCAATTTATCACCCAGCCTTAGAAAATTTTAGAAAACTGAAGTAATTAGGTAGTGTTATCACCAATTTGTAACAGGAACTATAAAACTCCTCAAGTTTTTAACCACTTCACTATCCGACTATTAATCGAATAATTGAAAAAATAATCGACAATTAATCATTAATCAAAATAATACCGCTCATAGGTGCAGATTGGTCAGTTTGTTTGTACAGTCTTTAGTTCGATAGTTAATTTGTTTACTTGTTTGTTAGTTCATTAGTTAGTACCTGAATGTATACAAATACCAACAAATTTTTATCTTAGCAACAGCAATAAATAATTTATGGAAATATTCACTCTGACCTGTTATATTATAAAAGTTTAATTCGATAAATACTTCTGTCTCTGTGGGAATTTGCGTATTTATCCTGATCTCCTGCAGCCCTGTAGGTGTTTTTCTCTGAACTAAAAGCTCTGTGTTACTGTAACAGAAATGGCTCGCCTCTCTTCTCTGGGTTGACAGGAAGACGTATGGTTTAGCAAAACTCTGCCAGCTGTTATTCATAAATTCAGGAATATTTTAACACAAAAATAATCTGAAGTTGGTCCATCGTGTAAAACATTAAACGGTTATTAGAACAGTCTCTCGTTTCCATCTTGTGTTTTCCTTGTTCTTCTGACCTCAGGCATCTGGCAGAGTCGTTAACAATCACAGTACTTTTCTTATTCGTGCGCTGGCTGTGGTTCATAACATTTTTACCAGCTCTGGAAAAGCTTTGGAGCCGATCGATCACCGCCTGCCTCCTCTTCTGCTGAGAGAACAACTGTACACAAGAAAAAAACAAAGAAAACCAGGACTAAACTGGGCCTAAACTATCTATGCAGATACTTCTAAAGAGTATTGTATGAGTATTGAACGCCTGGTCCTTTACTTTACTATTTTCAAAACAAAAATAAAAAATAAACCTCTGTATTTTTTAAAGCAGTCTTAGTTAACAGCATTTTTCACTCCTCACTATAACTTACTTTAAACCACTACAGGTCTGTCCTTCACTCACGTCAGACTGATCTCTGACAGATTATAGGCAGCCTTCTCCAAATCTGAAAACTATAGAGACGTTATACAGAAGAGCTCAGTGTCAGTGAGGGAAAAAACACTGACGCAACAGCTGCAGGGGAGCGTCTTACTCTGCTCTGACCCGGGAGCTGTGTGTTTGTGGATTTGTGGAAAAAATGTTTGCTGTGCGCAGTGAACAAGACAAATGTATCCAGACTTTTCAAGTGTTTTGTTAGTAAAAACCTCATTAAAATAAAGAGAATGCAGATGCAGTCCTTTTATGAGACCTTTTTGACCTTTTTTTTTTTATTTTATTTTATAATTATTTTATACATTTACACATAAATAACCAAAATAAATCACAATACAAACAGCTATGACAATAAAGCAATAATGACAAACAAAACAAAAAAAATGACAAAGGGGTAAACCATACAAATCATATACTTAAATGCTTAAAGAGGGTTTTTTTGTTTTGTTTTGTTTTGGTTTTTTTACATTTTTTCTGTTGGATTGAACATCTTGTCCCATCAAAAAGCAAAATTAAAAAAGCACAACAGGTCCCCTTTAAAAAGGTCCATATATCTCATGGAGAATGTTATTGCTTTTTTATTTTCCATTTTGTTTATGAGTGATATGTATCTGTCCATCTCAATTATGAATTCTTGTATGCGTGGCGTTTTCCTTGCCCATTTACATTTATGAATATAATATTTTGCATCGATAATAAACTGATTAAGGATATATTTAATATTTTGCTCCCTGTGTCTGTGTAGGTTTCCTTTGGGTTCTCTAGATTTTTTAGAGCTAACTTTAACGCCTTATTTACGAATAATTAATTAGAAAAACAGGGGTCACAGTGGCGCACCTCTCAGTAAGATGATTTTGAGTTCGATTCTCAGGCCGGCCACCGTATGAACTCTGAGTGGAGTCTACATGTCCTCACCGTGTTACAGTGGGATCTCTCAGGCTTCCTCCCACCGCCCATGTGTTAGATGAACTGGTGAATCTAAATGTCCCACAGTGAATGAACGTGAGAACGAATAGTCAGTGTGTGTCAGGCCCAAAGTTTCTGTGATTAGGCTCCAGTGCCCGCTACCCCCTAATGGGAATATGAGCAAGGAGATGAATTCATAATTACAAAAAAAAATAATGCGTCACAAAAAATGTACGCATTTAATTGCAGTTCTCAATGCTGAACTTTTCTCTGTAACTAGGACCAGACATGAGCGCTCTTTAAGTGGCCGCTTGTACAAACTGCATTAATGCCTACACGAGTGCGGTCTTTCCTCCGAGGCCACACTTCACTCTTTTTCTTTCACATCACAAAAGTTTCAGGCTTCTTCAAGGCGCCGCTCATCACTAGGGATGTAAATCGCCATTTTCATGATGATACAATATATTATTGATTGATACGATATCTAGCGATACTTCAGATCACGATTTGATGCGATATATGGGCCCACAATCGAGATATCAAAGTTATCTGCTTATTTAACCTTTTTTTTTTTTCTTAACTTTCGGCTTCTCACTTTTTTTATTTGGGGTTGCCATAGTGAACCAATCGCATGGCAGGTTTTTTTTTTATGCTGGATGCCCTTCATCTCGCAACAGGTGGCTGAAGTGTCTTGCCCAGGGACACAATGGCAGTATTCGCTTTGGGCGAGATTGGAACCGACTACCCTCCAGTTGCAGGGCAAAAATGCTTAACTGTTCCACTGTCGCTTTCCTTTTTCTTTTATTTAACTTTAGCCAGGAGGACCAGGAAGCTAAAAGGAGAAGCTAATCGGAGAAGCTAACACGTTTTGCAAATGCTTGTCCAAAAAGGTTTTGTAAATACATTTAGAAATCGGTTTCCTGAATGGATTAATGAATAACGCTTTTAATCCCTCTTTTAATAAAACCATTTAGTAATCTGTTTATTAAAGGCTCTTTTAAAAACTGTTTTAATAAAAGCATTTAGTAATCCAATTATTAAATGCTCTTTTAAACACTCTTTTAATAAAAGTATTTAGTAATCTCTTTATTAAATAAACTTTTAAAAACTCTTTTAATAAAAGCATTTAGTAATCCATTTATTAAAGGCTCTTTTAAAAACTCTTTTAATAAAAGTATTATTCCTTTTCGCGTGGCGCTCACGGTCCTCCATACTGCTTGTTTAACCAAATATTTAGTTTAAATTTAAAAAAAACTAAAAACTATTGCATCTTTATTTCATTAGAATAAAACTTTCAATAAAACATTCAAATTAATTTCAAATCATTTTTATTCATGTTTAAAGTGTTTATACAGTTCAAATTTAATTAGAATAAAGTGAACATTTAAGGAAATTGCTGTGAAGTGTATTCATGTTTATAAAGTTGTAAATTGTTCAGTTTTAGTCCTTGCTTTAATGAGGTAACTCCCACAAAAGCTGTAGTTTGTCACCTGTAATGCCTGAAGCACACTAACACATGCTTTAGATTCACCGCTGCATCTGCCAGGTTTGTTGTTAAGTTCGTGAGTATTGTTCTGAAATAGTCCAGCTCTCCGTCACAGCAGATGAATAAACGTTGACCCATGTTGCTCTAAACTTTAAAAATGCAATAGGAAGTCATTTTTGCAGACATTTCCCTCGCTACGTTTGTTTCCACTTCTGTAAAGTTAGGCAGGGGAAGTAGAGAAATGTGGTCCCGGATTCATAATAAAGCAAATTTCTAATATACCAAGCGGCTTGTATATTACAGTAAGAACGCACGATATTGATTGATGTTTACATTTTGCATCGATACAATGCAATTGTGGGTAATTTTACTGATGTTTTGATGCATATTGATGTATTGTACACTACTTATGACATAGTTCTGATCATACTCACAGCTGAACGATGCAAACACTCAGAGACTGCTTTGAGGTGAAAGAGAAACCTGCCTTGGGTTCAGGCACAGAGGCGACAGATGTGCACAGGGGTCAGGCGTCTTCACATCGAGGCTGAATAACACCCACCACGACTTATTTTACTGACTGAAACAAACTTATTTAGAGCCTTGTCCTGATTCTAAAACACTATTGTCACTGGAGATGTCTGAGATAAATTGATAGCGCCGCTTTCGAAAATCCCTCCACACCCGAGAGACGCCGTTTAATTTCACAAACAAAAGTGTGAGTTATACAAGTTCAGAGCTCCATAAATCAGGGCGAGTGTCCTGATGCAGCGACCAACTCTCTCGTAAATAAAACTCTGAAGCTCTGAACGAGAGGCTTAAACATCCTCCTAGGTTCGATCAATCTGCTGCTCAGAACCTTAAATCATGGGTAATTGGGATGGAAACAGAATGCATAGGTGGTTAACGCTTCTGCTGCTCAGTGAGGACGAGGTTGCGGGTTAGACTCCTGATCTCTCGGAGTATGCTCCCCGTGTTACTGTGGGTTCTCTCCAAACACACACATGTACAGGTGAACTGGAGACTCGAAGTGTCCCATAGTGAATGAATGTCAGAGTGAATGGTGTCTGTCAGTGTCAGCCCTGAGACTCATTGGTACAGGGTGTACCCTACCTCAGGCCCATATTTGCCACAAGTAAAAGTACTTATACTTCGAAATAGTATTACTCAAGTAGAAGCAGAAGTACAAAACAAAATTAACTTAAAAACTTAGTATTTAGAATTTGCAAGCGCAGTAAAATCTTCTACTACTACTAACTGGTCCTGGTTTAGTCCTGGTTTAGTTCTGATTTAGCTCTAGATTAAGGCACAGTTTTGTACCAATGAAGACCTGGTTTTGATCTGGTTTAGTCCCTATTTAGACCTAGTTTAGGCACAGTTTTGTCCTGGTTTAGGCCTAGTTTAGCCATGGATCAGTCTTGGTTTAGGCACAGTTTAGTCCTGGTTTAGTCCTGGTTTAGACGCTGTTGTTGTTTTGGTTTAGACCTGGTTTTCATCTGGTTTAGTACTTTTTTGTCTTGGTTTAGTCCTGATGAAGTTATGGCTTAGTCCTGTTAGTTTAGTCTAGGTTTAGACCTGGTTTACTCCTGGTTTAGTCTCTGTTTTGTGCTTATTTTAAAATGCTCATTTTAGTCCATGAACAATGGTGCAGTGAAACCCAGATGTTTTCTAAGCTCTGAAGTTCTTCCTCTGGTCTTGTTGTTGGTCCAGATGCGGGCTTCGAGCAGTTCCGCGTGGCAGAGAGGGCCCATGGGAACTGGGTGAAGCTCTACCTGGAGGGGAACACCTCAGAGGTCCTCACTAACATGGGGAAGAAGGTCCTGAAGCAGTACCTCGAGGCTCTGGCCTCCATGAGCGCAGCTCTGAGCCGACAGCTGGGCAAATACGACATGTACTCCATGGTGGCCGGGATGGTCGTCGTCTTCCAGGTGAGAGCTCTGGGTCACACAGGTCTCCTCTCACCGTCCAGACCTCTGCAGCTGCCATGCATACAGACTGTTACCTGTATCTGTTTGTTAGACTCTTAAAAGTAATGGTTAGATTTTTTTTTAATTTTTGATTTTGTTTTTATTTAATTTTTTATTTGATTTAATTCAATTTTTTATTTAGTTTTTTTTTTTTATTTAATTCATTTTTTTAACTTTATTTCATTTCATAATTCCATTTTATTATATTTTATTATTATTATTATTATTATTATTATTTATTTATTTATTTATTTTATATTTTATATTTTATTTCATTTCATAATTCAATTTTATTATTATTATTATTATTTATTTATTTATTTTTATTTGATGTTAATGTAATAGATACATATTAATCGAGACCAAGACAAGGCCAAGACTTTTGAGGTTCAAGACTGAGTCGAGTCCGAAACTTTGAAGGATTGAGACCGAGTTAAGACCAAGACTAAACCCTGTGAAATAACTAAAATTAAGGAGAAAAGTTTTAAAAAGTGGTTCAAATACATTACAATGATTTTAATGTTCTAATGCAACAGACTCCGCAAACAAACAGCGACAAATCATTTTCTTGGTTCTTCTGGTGCGGAAAAATAATCACAACAAAATTATGAAATATTTTCTTAGTTAATAAAAAATAAAGAAATTTCAAATTTTGTCACTTAAATTGTGAGTCCACCTTTAACAGGTTTCTGCAGTCCAACTTCTTTAGGTACGATTCAAGATACGATACAGAAACACTGGCCTCTCTACAAGAAAATTTGTTATTAAAATTTATAGGAGACCATAAGAACCGTTTCTATGATTTTTGTTTATGTGGATTATTATTATTTTTTTTTATTTATTTTTTTTTAAAAGTTTAAGGAAGTGAAGTGCTCTTTTTCTTTGATTATATTCTCAAAACAGTACCTGTCTGCTGCCCTCTGCTGGTCTCTTCACATGTTTCTTATTAAAAACTTTTTCTTTTAGTCACATAATGTTTTTAAAGGCTGTAAAATGTGCGGAGACCGAGATTGGTTTAAAAATATGAATAACAGCAGAATATAGACACTTTAAATTTATAAACAGTGGCGTTAAAAAGGCAATATGGACTCTGAACCAGAAACACCATTAATAATGACAATAGTGCGTTGGAGTTTTTAAATATGTGTGTTATATGAAATATTAATGACTGAGATGCAGATTCAGCACAATGTAGAATGCATGAGGTAATACACGTCAAAGCAACAGAAATGAAATACAGTGTGTGTGCCCAGTCGTGCGTCATAATGTCACTGTTCACTGGGTTTTAATAGAGCAGTGTTTCCAAACCAGGGCTACGCAAGCACTTTGCAGGAAGTACTTTTATTTTTATATATATAATTTATTTCCATGATGATTAGAAATTATTGGCAATCTGTTCATTTTCGACTATTGAAACTTCTGAAAGACAAGCTTAAGTGTCTCAAGAATATTAGTTAAATGTTAAATGTGATTTTGTCAGTTTCACAGGAGTTATTCAAATGGATTTCTTTGTAGTGTTCAAAATTACTATATATTTTTATTTTTTAAAGTTTATTCTGAACATAAAATGTATAGTAAAATCAGTAAATGCAACAGGATTTTATATTATTATTTTTATTTAATTTTTTACATTAAATTTGAGTGTAAACAAAAATAATTCAAAATATGTTTTAAATAAGCACTTTTTGACGAGTATAGGGTAGAGTATAGTACTCCTGCTGTGACTAAAAGCCCAGGGGATACATGCAAAGAAAAAGATTGGGAACCTTTGTCATAGAGGACCACCTTCTCTCCACTCTACTCCATGTTAATGTGAATATAAGCATAACATAAAGTTTTTCTGATTTAATTTAGTTTATACTGAGGTCCAAAAAACTTTATCTCATTTAGAGACTTAAGCCCTTTTCACATGGGATAAGCATAACCCCTGAACCTCTGTAATTCTAGATTTACCCCTGATGTAAGTATTTTTAGTTGGACATTCACTCTGGATAAAAGATGTCTGTAATTTAGGGCTGTAACTAATGATTATTTTTGTAGTCGATTAGTCAGCGATTAATTTTTCGATTAGTCGACTGTCAAACGATTATTTCTGTTGTCTTTGTGTTTACCTAACACCACATTACCACCACAGAGAAAAGCTTTGATATATCTGCAGTTTACGGTTTGTATGCGACATTTGTCAGATCACAGACTACTGTTAAATGCTAAATGTGTCTCGTTAGCTTAACTTGCAAAAACGTACCCATGAGTATCAGAAGTGGACACGGCTCCCGGGTGTTTTCGTTTAAGGTGCTCATGCGTTGTCGTTGAACTCCCATGAAAAGACAGCTCTGTTTTGCAGCCTACACAGTACTGACTTGGTTTTGAAATACTCCCACACTTTTGAATGTTTTGATCTTACTCTTTTTTCCGCTTCCGTCGGACTTTCCGCCATTGTTTGTGTGTCTTCTTTGTCAGAATGCAGTCAAGAGAGACAGACAATGATAGACAACGGGAAATACTGCCCCCTTAACTTCCTGCAGTGTATTGCGGTCTCCCAAAATAACACCGGGTCATAAAAAAATGCGTTTTTTTGCAATTTTACAAAGTAAATGTACGTCCATACGATGCGTCGACTATAAAAATTAGCGTTGACAAATTTTAATAATCAACATCGTCGATTATGTCGACTAAACTCGATTTTACAGAATTTATTCCGGATCTAACAGATTGACAATCACCCAGACTTAACATGAAAATCCCGTTTCGTTTATGTTTCTAGCTCTACTAAACTTAACTTAACCATTATCTTTTATGTTGCTGTACAGTACTGACAAAAAACAATCTTTATCGTACGCTACAATGCATGTTATCTATTATCTTTGAGTTTTCGCTCTTCTTAAACAGTAGACGCCCCTCTCTCTAAATCCATTCACTGAGATAAGTCTCTCTCAATCTAATGTTAGCACAAAACGTGTCCAAACTTTCCAAAAGAGCCTCACGTTGCTCCAAATGACATGATGATGGGGGTTGTGCTTCCGGGTCACGACTTCACCATAGTTTTCTCTTTTTTTAACTTTTTAATTAGAGAAAAAAGTACTCAGTTTGGAGTAGGGCCAAGAGAGACATGTTATTATTAGAGCTGAGTACCGTTAAATGATAGCTTTGTGGAATCAAATAACACAGAATAAATCATATAAACTACTGGTTTTAACTTACAGCTAAGAAATTTTTATGATTGTAGAAGATGAATTAGCTCACCATAGATATCAGAAAAAGTATCGCTCAAGTACCGGTATTGAAAACCAGGTATTGTTCAAGCACTGGTATAAAAAAAATCTGAACCCAGCCCTAATTATTATTATTATTATTATTATTATTATTATAGTTAAGATACAGATGTAAAATGGAGCGTTAAATAACATTTTGGATCACTATTATCATTAAGAAACAATCTGCCGACCATCACCCTTAATCACAGACATGAAGATTCGCACGGGACTAGTATTATCAGAGGACCCCTGTGTTGGAGGTAATTTTCTGGGGAATTTTTACTTTATAAATCACAGACATGGCAGATTTGCACGGCATAAAAATCACAGACGACCTCTGCAATTATTACAAATTACTGGAGGTGCCTAGGTAATACTAATCCTGTACAAACAGGGCTTTATTTAAACCTGGAAAAACTGTTTTCTCCCCTCTGCTCCTGTAGCTACTGCTGGTCCTCCTCCTGGCGATGCCCGAGTGCCTCAGCGGCGCCGCCCTGGTGGACCTCCCCGTGGTGCCCTCTCTCCTGTCCCTGCCCTTCTACCTGCTGTGTCTGCTGCTGTCCTCGGTCCACGTCCTCGTCTGCACGTCCACGCAGAGCTCCTGCTACTTCTGCGGCCTGTCCTGGAGCCTCGTCTTCGCCGCCATCGCCTTCTCCTCCGCTCTCCTCTGCATCATCGTCTCCATGACAACCAGGCGCCTCCCCCTGGGGTCAAAGGGCCACAGCAAGGTCAGTTCCTCTGCACTGTACAAACACTGTTATTGTGATGTTTAAAGAGGAAATATGCAACTTTTTTACCTTAATTAAACAGTTGAGTGGGGTGAGTGTAGGACTAAAGAAGTTGTAGGATAAATAAAGCCCCCTGCAGCGCCCCCTGGTGTATGTTGGTGAAAAAACAGCCTTGTAAGAATGGAAGAACTGACCCGGTGTCCCTAAAGTCTCAGGTCTGGTCCTGGTTCAACCATAACAAAGAGCCAGAGATGGCTTTAATACTTAGATATTGGTCATAAAAGGCAGAGGAGACCTTTTTTACGGATACAAGGAGGAGAAAAACAGAGTCAGGCTGAGCCAGGGGTCACACAGGGGTCACACAGGGGTCACACAGGGGTCACACAGGGGTAAACCAGACTCCTAAGTTTTTACCATACTGCTTTACTCCTATATGTAGGAAGAAAAGCACTTGAATTTCCTTTGGGATCAGTAAAGCATCTATATCTAATCAAATCTAAAAACAGAGAAAATATATAATGTAAAGAAAAATGCGACCACAAGAGAGAAGACACAAGCAAAGTTGCACGGCTTTTCTGTAACGCTGTGTTATCTGATAACTTCTTTTATCCCCCAACAACATATAGCAACCATTTTGGCTTTAGTGATTTAAAAACCATTACAAAGTACTCAGGCATTAAAACGAACCTAAATGTAGAGCTTACCTTCAAATCTAGCTCTGAGTTCACTATTACACTTTTGCAGTCTAATAAAATAAATAATATCTTGGCCTGGTTGTAAAGTGTCAGTGTCAAAGTTATTTATAAAGCACCGTTACAACTCCTGAGGCCCAAATTGCTGTACAAGATCGCTGAGTAAGACAGTAAAATCTAAGAACTGTGGAGTAAATGAAACAGTGTAAAATCAATTAACAGCAGACACTACAACGCAATAATCCATTTAACCATCCTCTACCGCTTATCCGGGGCCAGGTCACGGAGGCAGCAGTCTAAGCAAAGGTACCCAGACTTCTCTCACCCCAGACGCTTCCTCCAGTAAATAAAGAACTTTACCTTTGGGCTCAACTCCTTGCACAGACCGGTACATCAACTGCATTACTGCAGACGACACACAGTAAAAACATGTAAAATCACATCAAACCAGATAAAAAAATCAAGTCTAAAAAATGGAATGCATTGCCAAAATTTATGCACATTTCACTTCCCTTTTCTCTAGTTCTGCTTGTCTTTTTTGTCCTGTTTTGCTGTCCCGTTCAAGCAGACCTTACCAGAGCTGTAGTAGAAACTTTTCTCTGTAATCTTGGTTACCACGGGTTACCACCAACCAATGAAACTGTTCCTAATGATGTCTTAAGGTCTTATTTTTCATAGATGATTTACTTTTCTAAATTTGTGCTCTAAGGTTATCTACAGTTTTCCTCAAATACAGGAAAAAATGCATACAATTAATATTAATTTTGAAACTCCCACACCTCATTAGGAGCCACTTAAAGCACGTAGGCAGACTCTGAAAACTAAATGTATTAACAGTTATGACTTTTCTTGGCCTGATTAGTGACTGACCTTTTAGTTAGTCAGAGAAAGACAAAGTGCCGAGGAGTGGAGACGAGAGGAGAGCCCTGAACCAGCAAGTGTTGATTAAAAATTTCACTTCAGCCTTTAGTAAACCTTTGGACGGATACAAGGAGGAGAAAACCAGAGTAAAGCCGAGCCAGGGTTCACTCAGGGGTCACTCAGCAGCAGCCGTGCTCAAAACCTGTACTCAAGTAAAAGTACTGTTACTTCAAAAATAATATTACTCAAGTAGAAGTAAAAGTACTTAACATGAATTAAACAGTTCTGAGTGTAAAATTTTGTAGAAAGTACTTGTGAATGTGTTTGCAAAATTCTCCATCTTTTCCTTCTTCTTCTCCTTTTCTTCTTCTCCTCCCTCTTCTCCTTTTCCTTCTCCTTCTTCTCT
Organism: Bostrychus sinensis; assembly: GCA_020698575.1. NCBI lineage: Eukaryota > Metazoa > Chordata > Actinopteri > Gobiiformes > Eleotridae > Bostrychus > Bostrychus sinensis. Next base: position 6,718,944 of record CM036248.1, read on the forward strand.
TCTTTTTTTTCCTCCCCTTCACCTTCTCTCCTTCTTCTCTTTGTTCTTCTTCTTCTCCTTTTCCTCCTCCTTCTTCTCTTCTTCTTTTTTCCTCCCCTTCACCTTCTCTCCTTCTTCTTCTCTTTGTTCTTCTTTTCCTTCTCTTGTTTCCTTCTTCTCCTTCTTTTCCTTCTACTTTTTCTTCTTCTCCTCCTTTTCCTTCTCCTTCTCCCTCTTCACCTTCTTCTTCTCCTTCTTCTCTTTTTCTTCTCCCCTTCTCCTTCTCTCCTTCTTCTTCTTCTTCTCCTCCTTCTTCTGCTTCTTCTCCTTCTCCTTTTCCTTCTTCTTCTCCTTCTTCTTCTACTTCTTCTTCTCCCTTTCCTCCTCCTTCTTCTTCTCCTCTTCTTTTTTTCCTCCCCTTCACCTTCTTCTCCTTCTTCTCTTTGTTCTTCTTTTCCTTCTTCTCCTTCTCCTTTTTCTTCTCCTCCTTTTCCTTCTCTTTCTTCTTTTCTTCCTTCTTCTCCCTCTTCACCTTCTTCTTCTCCTTCTTCTCTTCTTTTTCTTCTTCCCTTCTTCTTCTCTCCTTCTTCTTCTTCTTCTCCTCCTTCTTCTTCTTCTTCTCGTTCTCCTTTTCCTTCTTCTCCTTTTTTTTTCTCCTTCTTCTTCTACTTCTCCTCCTCCTTCTTCTTCTCCTTCTTCTTCTTCTCCTCCTCCTTCTTCTCCTTTTCCTTCTTCTTCTTCTCCTCCTTCTATTTTTCCTTCTCCTCCTTCTTCAAGTGCTTTACTCACTACACCACAGTGGTCAAAAACTACTTTTCCTCTAAGTTACTTTTTACCACTTCACAGGGATCACTCAGGGGTCACCTGGACTTCTGAGTTTTTACCACAGTGCTTTACTCCCAAATGTAGGGGGCGCTCTGGAGGGAAATATAGACAGAGAAGCAACAAGCAAACTTGCTTTGTTCCCCTTACAGAGACTGTAGTGTTTGTCCAGATGACCCTAGAGTCCAAACTCCTCTGTCTGCAGATCTTGGCTCATTATAAATTATCAGTAAAGGTTACGTTGTATTTTCCGTTAGGGGAAAAAGCTGATTCTGTGGAAACCCTGATACTGATACTGCAGTAACACAAGGTTCATATTATGCAGTAGAAATGTATCAGATGTTCCTGGGTATTATCTCTGCCCAAAACTCAGTAAACAGGCCACAGAAAGCTCTTTAAGATCAGATTGTCCCTTGCTGGAGCATAGACCTGTATTATGTTTCTAACAGTGTTGCAGTGGTCTATGAGTGACTGTGCAGTGAGTAATGTTATGCATGGGCAAAAGAGACAGAAAGAAAAATATAATGTGGCCGTGGTATTTTAATGGGTTTTTATGCAGCTGATGCTGAGCTAAAATATTCAGGCGCTGCAGTGTTGTGTGAACTCAACGGAGGAGAAAGTCATCTGCAGTGAAATAAGAAAATAAGAAATATGAAAAAAAAAAGAGGAACTGTCAGTTTCTGGCAGCATGTAGTGGTCAATGTCTTTTACAAATGCAGCTGTGGATAAAAAACAGCAGCGCAGCCCTAGATAAGAGAATGTGATCTATGGGCCTGAGGTGGGATACACTCTGCTCAGTGGGTCATTAGTCCCATAAATCCTCAGTCTTTTCCTTCCTTACTGTTCCTGATTTTCACATAAGACATAACTTAACATACTGTAATTTTAAAAGTAATCTCCAACCAGGAGCTTTGGCCCAAAATATATTTGTGTAATACTGTGAGTTTGGTATTGCTGTATTTTCTGTGAAGACTAAAGAGTGATAATAAAAAAGTTTTAAAAAGTCTGGAATCTTGGAAGCCTTGGAGCTGTCAGTTGGCGGAGTTTGCAGGGTGACAGAGGTGGCACTGCTGCCTCTGGTGGCAGGAGTTTGTCACTACATTGTTTGACGAATAGGTCAAAAAATTCAATAATATAATGCAATAAATCCATCCATTTTCTATTGCTTATCCGGGACCGAGTCATGGGGCAGCAGTCTAAGCAGAGATTACCAGGCTTTTCTCTTTTCACTTCCTGCCGAGGTGCTTTCAGGCAAGTCCAGAGACATAGTCCCTCTATCGTGTCCCAGGTCGTCTCCACATGGAGGGTCCAGGAGGCATCCGGAACAGATTCTCCCAAGCCTCAGCTGGTCCTCTCAATGTGGAGGAGGCGAGCGCCTCTCCCTATCTCTAAGGGAGCGCCCAGCCACCCTGCGGAGGAAACTCATTTGCGCTGCTTGTATCCAGGATCTTGTCCTTTAGTCCTGACCCAGAGCTCATGACTCAGGTGAGAGTAGGAACATAGATCGACCATTAAATCCTACAGCCTGACCGATATGAATTTTTTGAGGTCGATGCTGATCCTAATATTAGGTAACCAAAAAAATACCGATATGCGATTATGCTGATTGTTATGTAGGTTGTAGTGGGTATTGGTGTGGGGAGTATTATTATGTATTTTATGATTTATTTTATTTAGCGTTAACTAAATTTGTTTAACTTAAATTTCATTTAAACTTGCGCTGCAGGTAGAGCATTGGGAGAACTACAAAATGCATTTTGAATTTTTGTAAAAATAGTACTGTTTATAACGGCGCATATCGGCCAGATTTTGGCCGATAAACCATAATTTTCTAATGGGATATATCGGTCAGGCTCAATTAAATTCAAAGCTTTAGCTTTCGGCTCAGCTCCTTCACCACAACAGACCGATACAACGACCGCATTACTGCAGACGCTGCACCGATGCTCCTGTCAAAGTCACTCTCCATCTTTCCCTCACTGTGAACAAGACCCTGAGATACCAACTCACACTCAGCTGAAAACTGCCCTAGTGAACACTGAAGGCCCTGGTTTGGTGAAGGCAGAGATGAAATCCTGAGGTCCCCAAACCGGACTTCCTCCTGAACCTGGCTGCCCCTAGAAATTCTCCATAAAAATAACGAAAAGAACCAGGGACTAAGGACAGCCCTGAGTCCAACCCACAACCTCCTCCGCACTGAGAGAGAGGAGACAGGCTAACCACTCTGCCACAGTAACATGGGGAGGACTTGTTCTCTCTGTGCTCCTCTGTGTGTGTGTGTGTGTGTGTGTGTGTGAGTGTGTGTGTGTGTGTGTGAGGACAGAGCCTTGTTATTCAGTCACAGTAATGGTCTTCATATATTAATGATGCAGGTCAAGGCCACAGTTCATTTAAAATTCAGAACAAGAGAAAACCGTGTTTCTGACTCAGAGACGTGACCCTGAGCTGGAGGAGGTACTCACGATCTGTACTCCAGTAAAAGTACTGCTACTGCAAAATAATATGTCTCAACTAGAAGTACTCAACAAAGTATTTCTTGGGAAAAAGATTAGTTAAAGGTAAGTTAACTCTTATGGAAGTACTTCTACCTATTACTCCTACTACTTACTACTACTACTACTACTACTACTACTACTGCTTAGGCTACTGCTACTATTTTTTACTACTCCCTAGAAGTTGATCAGTATATCGGCCAATTTTTGTGTTTTTTAGAGAATTCTTGCACTTTTATGCCAATTTTTGTTATGGCATACGTCTGGGCTCCATGTGACTTAAGAGCCCCAGCTTCCTCAACCATCTTGTAGCAGTCTGGACTCATCCAAACCTCCAAAATCTCTTTATTTCAGCCTGAAAAGCACAAAACAGCAATAAAAAGATTTTGGTTGTTTCTCTGAAACAGAACCTCATAGAACAAATGCATTTTGTAGCTCTCCTCAAGCTGTACCTGCACAGAGAGTCTGACTGAGATGGACAAAATGCTTTTCTCAAAAACCTCATCTTTACCTGTTCTTACTGTCCATTTCTAACACCTTTGTTTACATTTTAATAAGCATTACTAAAACAAATAGCTCTAATAATTATTCTAAATTGCACTGACCTCCCCACCTTCAAAAACCTTCTTAAGACCCACCTTTTCAGAACTGCTTTTAAAGTTTAAAGTTTAATATTTGTTTGCTTGTTTTGTTGTTTGTTTCTCTTGTTTTACCCTTGTACAGCGTCTTTGAGTGTCATGAAAAGCGCTTTTATAAATAAAATGTATTATTATTATTATTATTATTATTATTATTATTATTATTATTAATTCATTATAAATATCATTAAATATTATAATTATTTATCTCTTTCATAAAATTAAGAAAATCTGCAGTGTTTATTGGCTTAACTATAAAGTCATGAACCATAATAAAAAAAATTGCTTTGTTAAACTAAAGTCAAGTTATAGGCTTGTATATTTTTAAAAACAGTTGCTTAATTTTATGTTTCATTTGCCCTGACTCTCCAATGGGACTGTACCTTTACTCTCCTGTACAGCATAACTAATAATTGTTAGAATTTCTCATAATGCTGATTAACTGATTAACCACAAACACCGCTAGCTCAGTAAAATCTATTACTACTACCACTACTGCTGCAACTTCTTTTACTACTACTACCATTTAGCCTCAAGTAAAGTAGGTTTTAGAAAATGTACTCGAGTAAATGTTCTTACTTGTGTAAAAGTACTCAGTTACCTTACCTCTCTGCTCTCAGCTGCAGCTCTTACTGAGCCACCATAAGCACAAAGGGAGTTGAAAAGTCCAGCTATAGATAGATACGACATGAAGGAAAATGTAAAAGACATGAAAGTTTAATAAAAGCCGCCTCGCTGGTGTTCCTCAAATAAACCTGTTTACTTCATTGTGCTGCAGGAGCTGTGCAAAATGCAGAATATAAATAATGTGTGTGCCATCGCTGATGTTGGCTCAGAAATTACTGCGATCATTATCCACACGAGAGCGAGAGGAAGCACAGAGAGACGCCCTGAGAATGGAAGAGCTCTTTTAGGTTGTCTATGTGAACCTCAGACTCAAAAACCTGCAGATACTGAAAATACAGAGTGATGTTACAATGGTGAGTGCTCTGTAATGCATTCGTCAGGTGTTTTTCTGCAGCTTTTTACAGAAATGTCTGGAAAGAGCAGTGATGTGAGTTTAATGGGAAGGCTGACGGCATTTATATATTTTACCCTGAGATGGGTATTTTTTGGATACAGTTGTTTTCAAACCTCTGGTGGTACTCAGGAGACTTAGGAAGTTCAAGTTCTGATTTTATTTAATTTAGTAGACTACTGCTTTTACTGTGTAGGCACAATTTAACCCTGGTTTAGTCTTGGTTTTGTACTATATTAGTCCTGGTTCAGACTTATTGTAGTCCTGGTTTAGTCTAGGTTTGTTTTGGTTTAGAACTGCTTTAGTCCAAGATTATTCCTGGCTTAGTCTCAGCTTAGGCCAAGATTATTCCTATTTTTTTTTTTGGTTTAGTCCAAGAATAATCCTGGTTTAGTCTCGGTTTAGTCCAAGAGTAAACCTGGTTTAATCATGGTTTAGACCTGGTTTAGTCCTGGTTTAGTCTTGGTGTAAAGTTAAAGAATCACTGCTCTAGTACATTGGCTTCAGTCTATAAGATCCACATGTTGGTTGTCAGTACACTGTATCCAGCCATGTTGAACAAGCACGTATTAAAAGTTGAGAGTCCTGGTTTTTAACATTTAATACAGATAAAGGTCACTTCACTTCTGCCAAAAATCAATTTTGGTTCTAACTCATTTCAAGGCTGCTTTGATGCATCTAATCAAACTTTAATCTGCTGTTCACATTAAACCGTCTGAGTGCTCTTCTGTTGACTTCCTTTTCGGTGCTGTGCTCTAAAATTGATCAATTACTCTGAAAAAACAGCTTCGCCGATGCAAAGAGGATGTGATGACATTACACTTGAGACCTAATGGCTCCTAAAATAAGCATCAAGTCCTCTATCAGAGTAATATCCCTCATAAGGAAGTATAATTATCCTCTGAGGCTCTTAATCGCGGCGTGTTTTATCTGTGTAGAGCAGAAGACGATGAGTGTTTTCTGTGTGTATTAACTTAGGTCCACTGTAAAAACTTCTCTCAGTGTTAACGGCGTCTCTGTCTCCGTGGCATCTCTTTGGATGGTTTTCAGCTGTTTTTCAATCTGCTAAAGTGCTTTGGAAATGTCATCCATGCTTCCATTAAAGTGATATTCAGAGAGTTTGGACGTCCCAGGGGAGTGTGTGGTGTTGGAGTTTTACCTGTATTAGACTTCTGTTTCCATGCAGCGTCTGGAAAACTGGTTATGCTCAGAGAAAAAGAAGCTGTTCTTGAGCAAATGGTACAGTTTTAGAGCAGTGTGTGTCAGTCAGGGGTCTGGGACTCTTAGGGATATGCAAGCACTTTGCAGCGGGTACTTGAGAGTATTTAATAATTTATTTACAAGATGATAAGAAAATATTATTATTGCCAGAAATTCCCACAGTAAAAAAGTCACTGAAGGCAGCATTTCTGAAGGTGGGTGAAGGAAACACACCTTCATTTTCCCACTCCACCCCTCCACACCTGGATTAGTGATCAAGGCACCTATATAAACCATGCTTAGGTTGTGTTGTTCTGCCCTTTGCTGCCGGAGCATGTGCATGCAGCCTAGATGTAAAACCATGCTCCATACACAGAGCCAGAAAAGAAAAAGAACAAAGAAACAAACATAAAAGACCAAATACAATAAACAATCAGAACCTAACACCTGTGTCTGCTGCCATCTAATATTCATTTATGGTTTCTTTATGATTACTGGACAATTCAACCATTGACAGTTTACAATTACATAATGAATTATTGTAACATGTGAAAGACGTGTCTCATTTACTCATGAAAAGGAGGTGAAACTGCTGAAGAATATTATTTGAAAATGATATTTTACTTTTTTATGGTTAATACCTGTTTTCAACGGGAAGTTATTCAAATAATTTTTAATTTTCTTTGTTAATTTATTATGAGTTTAAGATTATAAATGTGTTAGGTGAATTGGTGACTCTAAATTGACCCTAGTGAATGAATGTGAGAGTGAATGGTTGTCTGTCTGTGTTCGTCTCTGTGTTAGCCCTGTGACAAGCTGGCCCCTGTCCAGGATGTACCCCGCCTACGGCCCAAAGTTACTGGGATGGGCTCCAGTCACCCGCGACCCCTAACGGGAATAAGCGGTAGAAAATGAATGAATGAAAGATTATAAATATAAAATAAAATAATAAAATGTAGAAGTTTATAATGTTTTCTTTTTTTTTTTTTTAAATGTTGTGTTTTAAAGAAAAATTGCTGAAGCGTTTACAATAAACTAAGTATAAAATGTCTAATGTACTAATAAACACAGATGTTTTATGTTTTATGACCCTTTTTTACAAATCATCAACACAGATAAATGAGGGGATACTCATGGTGTGTCAAAAAGCGCAGGGAGTACACGAGGCAAAAAAGGTTGGGAACCACTGTTTTAAAGGAAGCTACATGTTTTTATTTTACAGTGAGGCAGACAGGATTTTCAGTACAAAAGTGCATCACAGCAGAATCCTCCAGACCAGAGCCACAGAGAGAGAGAGCTGTGAAAGACGCTGAAAGAAGGAGGCATCAGTCTAAACAAGGATGCTTAGACTTCCCCCTCCCCAGGCACTTCCCCCAGCTCCTCCAGGGGAATCCCGAGGTGTTTCCAGTCCAGCTGAGAAACATAGTCCCTTCAGCGTGTCCTTGATCTTCCCCAGAGTCTCCTTCCAGTGGGACATGAAACAGATGCCCGAGCCTCAGCAGCTGACGGAGCAGCGGCTCTACTCCAAGCTCCACACCCTTTGTAGCACCCAAGACAATTTAATATGGTCTTTGTCTCGTCTTGGTCTCATCTTGGCTGCAGTTTTAAACTTTTACCTAAAACAATAATCAGATTAACTAACATCCAGTCTCTCCAACAAGCCCTAGGACCACTGACGGGAAACATAATCCATAATTCAAATTCATATCACAAAACTTTTCTTGTACTTTCCCCAAAAAAGCAGCTACCACATGACATTGTTCCTTTGACTTTGCAAAACTAAGGTTACAGTTCATCATAACCCTTTGTACATGTGAAGGTCAATAGTTGACTCTGACAGTGATAACTAGTTCCTGCTCTGTATCTGACGCAGAGTAAGTGGATTCTGTCTGGTTTGGTTTGACGGATGCCAGAGTTAAGGGCAGCCTCCTAAACTTTAAATCATTATCACGATGAGCTCTTTGTGATGAGTTTTCTGAGTAAATGGGGAAAGGTTAAAAAACTGTTAGATTACAGCGCGGCGTGTGATGAGATTCAGGCCTGAGTAGATTTTAATAAGAAAAAGGTGAGAGGACTTTATTTAAGAGGAGACTGTGGTGAAGGAGAGGAACAGAGAAGGAACGGCTCACAAAGAAATGTCGGAGGTAAAATAGTGTCTCTATTAAAACCCAGCTAAGAGCTCTCCAAAGGTCCAGTACATCAGACTCTATACCTCAGCTCTGTGTCTCCATGACTTAGGGAAGGGATTTCTGAGTGACTGTTTTTTGCACTCGTCTGGAGTTTTCCTTTTGAAAAAGTCTATTGGTTTTTAGATTAAAGCACTTTTATGTCAGCTCCAAGCATGGATAAACGTAAAGTGTTGTGTGAAGAACACCCAATATAAAAGAATGTGAAGAACACCCAATATAAAACCTTTCCCTTAGTGCAGACATTTGTAACCTTTATAGTTTTAGAGCTGCATGTGGCTCTTTAGCCCTGCTCTTGCAGCTCTTTTTACGTCTGATGTCTGTTTTTGTAAAGTCAATAAAGCATTAAGAAGACGCCTATAAAACAACCTGCATCATCTTCTCTATTTAAGATAAAACTTCCTCTGTTTTCCAGTTTATGCTGTGGACTTAACTGTTAAGCTGTTTTAGTAAACTGCTTTAGCCTCAGTTTTCAGTGATATTTAACACAGTCTTTTGTTACTTTGCAATAATTAATGACTACCAATAGTTTCAGTTATAGGCTAGGCGGCATTTATGCATTAAAATTGGTTGTGGCTCTTTTTTTATTTTTGGGAACAATTGGCTCTTTGGATCCAGAAAGTGGCAGACCCCTGCCTTAGTAACTGATATCTCTGTCTGTCAGTCTCTCCTTGTTTAAAGCCATCTTATTTTTGCGCGTTGGACTGCAGCACCTCCGAGTCCGAGGCCATGGTTCTCGACCAGAAAAGGGTGTCTTGCCCACTCCAGGTCAGAGGAGGAGTTTAAGTATCTCGGAGTTTGTTCACAAGTGAGGGAAGGATGCAGCGTGAGGATCCGTGCAGCGTCTGCAGTACTGTGGTCATTGTATCGGTCTGTTGTGGTAAAGAAGGAGCTGAGCCAAAAGGTGAAGCTCTGGATCAATCTACATTCCTCAGGACTAAAGGACAAGATCCTGGATTCAAGCGAGTAAAATGAGTTTCCTCCGCAGGGTGGCTGGGTGCTCTCTTAGAGATAGGCTGAGGAGCTCAGTTACCCAGGAGGAGCTCAGTGTAGAGCCGCTGCTTCTCTGTCTTAGACCCTCCTGGATGCCTCATTGGGAGGTGTTCATGTCCCACCAGGAGGACGCCCTGGGAAAGACCTAGAACATGCTGGAGGGACTATGTCTCTGACTGTCCTGGAAACACCTTGGGATTCCCCCAGAAGAGCTGCAGGAAGTGTCTGGAGAGATGGAAGTCTGGGCATCTCTGCTTAGACTGCTGCCTCTGCGACCCAGTCCCTGTTGAATTGATAAAAAGAGAGAGCAGAGCAGTTATGAAACTGACACGAGTTTGTTTATATGTTAGGAGGCGCACATACTGTATTATCAGATTTATTTTAATTTCTTCTGTACAGCTCAAACCCATTGTGCCAAATAATATTAACACGGCTCCTCTCTTCTGCGCCTCTATTTCTTTTCATCATCTGTACAGACACAGTGAACCTTCTTTTGCAGACTTTTTTCTCCTGGTTTAAACTGTCAAATAGAAAAGTTGTATTCTGTGCCTGCCACACCGTGTACAATAGAACATCTTCTCTCATACACAGACCTCCCAGTATAGACACATATACCCTGGATCAGACAGGCAGCAGACAGTGAACACACAAACCTCATATGTGACACATGTTTGTCGTGTGGCAGCGGCAGCGTGTTGTGGCACAGGCAGGCATCAAGTTTTATCTAAATTCAGCTTCTTCAGTTGAGAGCTGTGTATTTGGCCCCGAGGCTGCGGCGAGGACGACACTTCCCCTCGTTATAAACATGAGCTCAAAGAGGAGCACACTTCTGTCGCGCTGTGGTATGTTTAGGAGTTGCTGAGTTCAGTGGTTCTCAAACTGGGGTATGGGACTCACTTGTGGTACGCGGGCTTCTTCTGGAGGGACTCAGGAGTCTTTTGCAAGTTCTGGTTAAAATTAATTTAGAGCCAGTTTTTTCTCATGGTTCAGTCCTTGATACTTGTTTGTTGTCCTAGTTTAGTCCTGGTTTAGTCCTCTTATAGTCCTGATATAGTGGTTGTTTAGACCTGGTTTAGTCCTGGTTTTGTTCTGGTGTTGTTCTTGTTCAGATCTGTTTTAGTTTTTCTTTACTTCTGTTTAGTCCTGGTTTAGTCCTGATTTAATCCCATTTTAGCCCTGTTTTAGTCTTGGTATAGTCCTGGTTTAGTCCTGATTTAGTCCTGTTTTAGTCCTGGTGGTACTTGCTGTGAGAAGTTTGAGACTTGAGTTGATTAAATGGCTGAACACAGCAGAAATCACTGGAGGCCCTAATTAAAAACACTGCTTTAAAAGAACAATGAGCTGCTGTCTAATGGTTTTCATTGAGACTAAGAAATCTGAAAGTCTGAAAGTGTGTTAACTCTTTCCAGTCTTTAAAGCACTCAGTCTTTAGGCTTTATTGATAGGACAGAGTACAGTAGAAAATAGGGGAGAGACATTCTCTCAGGCCTCAGAACGCTCAGTGACCAATCAACAACACACTCTCTACATCCAGTCTGCTCTCAAAAAACAATGTACAGCTCTGTTTCCACTGATTCCTCACAGATATATTTACTTTTGGAGGAAAATGGCATCAGACAAAAAGTTTGAGGAAGTTAAAGTCTCTTTTCTCTGTTTCGCGTGCGTGACCGAGCTGCACTCTGCTGCCCTCTGCTGGTCTCTTCACCTTTTTCTTTATTACACCGGTGGAGTATTTATTAAGAAACGTTCTCTTTCAGTCATATAATGTTTTTAAAGGTTGTTAAACGTTCTTCTGTTCTAGAGGAGACCAAGACTGGTTAAAAAATATAAATAAAAGCAGAGTATAGACACTTTAACCTGTACAGTGATATTGGCCCGTGGCCTGTAGTAGAGCCGCTGCTCCTCCACATCGAGAGGAGGCATCTGTTTCAGAGGCTCCTGCACACCTCCCTGGGGAGATGTTCATGTCTCATTGGAAGGGGGCCCCCGGGGAAGACCTAGGACACACTGGAGGCACTGTGTCTCTCGGCTCGCCTGGAAACACCTTAGTATGCCCCCGGAAGAACTAGAGGAAATGTCTGGGGAGAGGGAAATCTGGGCATCCGCTTAGAGACCTGCTTTAGACATGGTTTAGGCTAATTTTTTTCTGTTAAAGATGGTTCTTGTAAAGCCCAATACACTCTGAGGTGGTCCTTCAGAATCACAGTCATACTGCATGTTTTTCTGCAGCCCTAATATCTCCTCTTTTTCTCTCTGCAGTCCCCAGTGCAGAGCGGCAGCAGCAGAGACTGGTCCCTGTCCGAGCTGGACGTCCTGCTCCTCTGTGGGACGCTCGGACACACGCTCAGCCTGGCCTCCAGCAGCTTCGTGGAGGAGGAGCACCAGATATGGTACTTCCTCCTGAACACGCTCTGCCTCGCCGTGTTCCAGGACGTCTGCCGCAAGTACTTCAGGGAGCGCCGCCGGGACTCCCTGGACTCTCTGGACTCTGAGTACCCTGGAGACTTTGTGGACCAGGACGAGATCTTCCCGCTGTCCGGAGACCCCTCTGAGAAGACCAGGAGGAAGAGGGAGGTGTACTCGGAGAAGTGGTTAGCGTTAGCGACGCCGCCGTTCACGCTGCTGTGCTGTCGGCTGCTGCGGTCTCTGAACCAGACCGGGGTCCAGTGGGCTCACCTACCGGACCTCGGGCACTGGCTCAACAGGTCAGTGTCTCAGTCCTTACTCCTGGTTTAAAACTGGTTTAGTCCTGGTTTAGATCTGGTGTAGTCCTGGTTTTAGTCTTGTTTTTGGCCAGATTTAGACCTGGATTAGTCCTGGTTCTGGGCTTTGAAGCTGGTCCATGTAAAGCTAAATATTTCCTGAGCTGGTTCTCGGTGTGAACAGTGAGGATCACTGCTGCAGACAGATTTATATTATTCTACTCACAGCAGCTCTGGATTCTCAGGACTAACCCGGTCAGGACAAAATGTCTGTCTGAAGTTTTATTTTGTCCTGCAGCCGTTTGTTTGTGGACCGCTGTTGTGAAAGCAGATCAGAGCCGAAGACAAGACCGAGTGGACCAGGACAGGGTCTGTGAGGAGAAGACAGGACTTAAAATAATGTATCTGTGGAAAACGTCTTCTGTTGGGGAGCTGTTACTTTGACTTTGCAGAGAATGCTTGGATTAGGTGTCTGTCGCCCCCTGCTGACAACGGTGGGGACTGGACAGAGCATAAAATGTTTATTTAGCACGCTATTAGCAACATGAGGCTAACAGATAAATGAGCTGACTGCTTTGTAGTGACGGCAGTTTAAGCGCTGAAATGATCAGAAGGAGTCAGGTGACAGTGTCTGGGCTTTACCCTCGATTTCCACTGCAACCAACCTCAGCGTCGTGTAGCGCAGCAACCAACAGCGCTGATTCTTACCTACTGGAAGTGTTTTGAAAGGGCAGCGCCGCAGAGCTCTGAGTAGCTGGGGGAAGCATGTGAATGGTGAGATAAAAGCCATCGATAAAGACAGGCGCAAGACCAAAACCATCTTTATTCACAAGAAGATGGACAGAAAACAACAGTTTAACTTGAAATCGCTTTGTTGTTGTTGTCATTGACATCACACGGAATTTCCCCCTACAGTGGGCGAGTTCATTGAGTTTGAAAAAGCTGTCGTATGGCGTGTGTCTATAAAACATTCAACGTAATCAAAGCCTATTATTATAAAGAAATTTTGTTCTCTGTGTGCAGCGTAGGTTTATACTTCCAGATGTTACACTCATTCAGTATGTGGTTTGGTGCGATCTGATCTGTGTAGATTAACGTGAACTGGGAGCACTGTCGCAGGAAAATAGAACTGGAGCGTATTTCCAACGAAGCGTCGCTCACTCCAGAAGTGCAGCAAACGGTCTCATTCACTAGAAAGGAAGTGTATTTGAAAAGCAGTGTGCAGCACCAACGCTTGCAGTGGAAACCGGGGATTAGACACATGTAAAAGCACTTCCTGGTTTAAAGTTTCCAAATTGAGATGATTTGGACAAATAAGGCACTTTTCACCTGGGCAGAACGGTATGGGACGTGTCAGTACTGGACACAGGTAGCCTCAAAACCTGCCGGTGTTTCCATGACTCTGGGTTCAGGAGATCCACATCTGTTACATAAACACTGACATCACACAAGCACAACAAAAGTTGTGTTAATAAATGAGATGAAAATGTACTTGAAACTCACTTTTAAACAAAGAAGCTAGCAACATTTAATAAAAAGATGAGAGTAAATCCTGGTGTGTATCTTGAGGCTGGAGCTAAAGCTGTATTAGTTTCAGTAAACAAGAAACTACTTCCGTTTTCCCTCCAGCTTTCTGTGCATTAAATTCACTTCTTTGCTCCACTTTAGCACATTTTAACCACATGAATTTAACTCGTGTTTAATCCAGTCTAAAGTAAAAATTACACGTTTAGATTCTCGAAACAAGAGCCATACTTTGCTAAACCGGAAACAGCTGTTGCTAATATACACTAGCTTAATTTTTTAGAAAAAAGTTGCCTCAACATTAGCTCGCCCTGTCTTGGAATACGACTGTTTATCACAAGAGCAAGAACATGTGTAATAAAAAAAAAAAAACATTTTTGCTTTTATTTCTGTTCTTTGGTTTGTGTTTTTGCCTCAGTGAGAATTCTGTCTTGTCCAATCAACTCGCAGCAGTGCCCACCTCTAACCATTCCAGACGCTTAACCTTTTTTTAGACCGCTTTCACACTTTGGAACACTTTGGAAAGTGGAAACACCCCTGTCCCGCTCCGTTCCCACCTAATGGAAAAGCGCCTGTCTAGAGGAGGGACAGTGAATATATGAGTAGAAGGATGAGGCTGAGGTTAGAGCTGGAGGCCTAGAGGAAGACCACAGAGGAGATTTATCGATGTAGTGAAAGAGGAAATGAAGTTAATTGTGTAGAAGAGCACAAGGACAGTGCGACTCATGTTTTGTCTGATTTAACATTAACATTACAACAGAGAGCAGAGCGTGTGTTCCCAGGAGAGAGACACATCTGAGAAACTCCTGTCTTCTCTGTTGTTTTGCACATAATTAATGTTTACAGCGTTATTATTCTCCTAACATGGCTCTCCTCTTGTTCGGCTGTATCTTGAGGCTTCCTGCAGCACAGACAGGAGCAGCAGCGGTGATCTGTAATGGTCCGACTCAAACACCATTAATCTGGAGTTATTACAGAGGCTTATATATTTGTTGTTTACGGCGACATGAAGGGAACACGGAGGAAATGGCACTGTACATCAAACCAGGAGCAGCAGCACGGCTTTAGACAGGACACAGAGACTAAAGCTTTAAATAGAGGTCTGAACCGGGACTAAACACAGACTAAACCAGGTCTGAACCAGGGCTAAAACAGGTTTAACCCGGACTAAAACAGGTTTAAACCCAGACTAAAACAGGTCTAAACCAGGACTAAAACAGGTTTAAACCAAGACTAAAATAGGTCTGAACTAGGACTAAAACAGGTTTAAACCAGGACTAAAACAGGTTTAAACCCAGACTAAAACAGGTCTAAACCAGGACTAAAACAGGTTTAAACCAAGACTAAAATAGGTCTGAACTAGGACTAAAACAGGTTTAAACCAGGACTAAAACAGGTTTAAACCCGGACTAAAACAGGTTTAAACCCGGACTAAAACAGGTTTAAACCAAGACTAAAACAGGTTTAAACCAAGACTAAAACAGGTCTGAACCAGGACTAAAACGGGTTTAAACCAGGACTAAAACAGGTCTAAACCAGGACTAAAACAGGTTTAAACCAGGACTAAAACAGGTTTAAACCAGGACTAAAACAGGTCTAAACCAGGACTAAAACAGGTTTAAACCAAGACTAAAACAGGTTTAAACCAAGACTAAAACAGGTTTAAACCAAGACTAAAATAGGTCTGAACTAGGACTAAAACAGGTTTAAACCAGGACTAAAACAGGTTTAAACCCAGACTAAAACAGGTCTAAACCAGGACTAAAACAGGTTTAAACCAAGACTAAAATAGGTCTGAACTAGGACTAAAACAGGTTTAAACCAGGACTAAAACAGGTTTAAACCCGGACTAAAACAGGTTTAAACCCGGACCAAAACAGGTTTAAACCAAGACTAAAATAGGTCTGAACTAGGACTAAAACAGGTTTAAACCAGGACTAAAACAGGTTTAAACCCAGACTAAAACAGGTCTAAACCAGGACTAAAACAGGTTTAAACCAAGACTAAAATAGGTCTGAACTAGGACTAAAACAGGTTTAAACCAGGACTAAAACAGGTTTAAACCCGGACTAAAACAGGTTTAAACCCGGACTAAAACAGGTTTAAACCCGGACTAAAACAGGTTTAAACCAAGACTAAAACAGGTTTAAACCAAGACTAAAACAGGTCTGAACCAGGACTAAAACGGGTTTAAACCAGGACTAAAACAGGTCTAAACCAGGACTAAAACAGGTTTAAACCAGGACTAAAACAGGTTTAAACCCGGACTAAAACAGGTTTAAACCAGGACTAAACCAGGACTAAACCAGGTCTAAACCAAAACAAAAACCCGAATTAAACCAGGACTAATCTAGATGGACAACAGGTCTAAACTAGGACTAAAACTAGGATTAAACCAGTACTAAACCAAGATTAAACCAGGACTGACAGGAATAAAAAGAGGTTTAAACCAGGACTAATTTAGGACTAATCCATGACTAACCCAGGTCTAAACCAGTAATAAAACCAGTACATAACCAAGACTACAAGCAGGACTAAAGCAGGACTAAAGCTGGTCTAAACACAGACTAAAACCACAACTTAAACCAGGTTAAAACCAGGACTAAACCAGAATTAATGGTAGTGGCTGTACGTCCAGTCGTTAGCAGCAGCACAGCTTGAGCCGAAGCTGAAACTCCAGAGCCAAACTTTTAAGAAATGGCCTGTTATCATTGTGAGAGGAGGGTCCTGAGAGGGTTCAGTCATTATAAAGCAGCAGGAGGAGAGTTCAGTCGAGATAAGGTGGCCTCAGAGGACCAAAGAGCTGTTGCTCAAAAATCTCTCACTGCAACAAGTCCAGCCTGCAGCAGGAAGGTCTAAACCATCTGGGAAAAAGTTCACATTAAAAACTAGATGCAGTGCAGACCTCCACCAGGGCACTGTCTCTATCTCACAATGGTGAAGATACAGAGCCCAGACCTGGACTCAGACCAGGCATCTGCGAGTTCAGGGGTAAATGCTCTTATCTAAAACCAAGGTCTAAACTTGGACTTAACTAGGGCTAATCTGGGTCTAAACCAGGACTAATCTAGGGCTAAACCAGGACTAATCTAGGACTAATTCTGGACCAATCCAGGTCTCAATCAGCACTAAAACTAGTCCTAATCCTAGTCCTAGTCCTACACTGAAACTAGGACTAGTCCTGGTGTAATCTTGGTTTTAGTTTTGATTTAGACGTGGTTTTAGACATGGTTTGAACCTGGTTTAGTCCCAGTTTAGTCCAGGATTAATCTAAGACTAATCCACATCTGAATCAGGACTAAAACCAAGACTAAACCAGGACCAAACCAGGACTAAACCAAGACTGACCTTAGGAATAAACCAGGGGCAGCAATGGCTTGCTAACCTGAAGGTTGGAAGTTCAATTCCCGCTGACGACATTGAATACTGCCATTATGGGCAAGAAACTTTACCCACCTTGCCTGTATTATTGTGTGTTTGGCGCAGAAATGGCAGCCACGTCTTTGTTAGTCTGCCCCAGGGCAACTGTGGTTACAGAAGTAGCTCACTACCACCGAGTGTGGCTGAGGAGTGAATGAATAATGGACTCATGTGAAGCGCTTTGAGAAACTTGACCAGCTTGTAAATATAGGACTTAAACCAGGAATAAACCAGGACTAAACTAGGACACCAACAGTATACAGAATAGAAAAAGGCAGAGTTTTGCTTTCTAGGGTTCGTAAAAGGCAACAGCATTGACAGAACACTCAGTGAAAGCTGTTCACAATGACTCAAAGCCACAGAGATGATAAAAGCACTGATAATGTCCTTAAGCAGACATTTAAAATTTAAAACATCTTCTGCTGTTCACTACATTAGAGTCTGACACCACGCCACCTTCAGACAGAGAATTAAAGGAAACACCGATACAATTCAGCTGTTAGCGCGAGGAGACGGAGACAAGAGAGCAGGGCAGGAGGCAGAAGAGGTCACAGGTCAGGGACTGGCACAGGGAGAGGCCAGAGGTCAGGGCTCCGTCCTGCAGTGCGGAGCAGAACACAGACCGGACCTCAATCACAGAATAATAATGACAGCTCTGAGTTACTGAGGATCAAGAGGAGCAAAATAGAGCCAGGTGTCTTTACTTTTAGAACAATTTAAGACTAAAGCATCAAAAAACTGAACTAAAACTAGGACTGAATCAGGACTAAACCAGGTCTGAATCAGGACTACATCCAGGACTTTATTAGGACTAAACCAGGAGTAAAACCAGGACTAAACCAGCACATAACCAGCACTGCTACGAGTTGATTGGACGAGAGAGAATCCTCACTCAGGCAAAAACAACAAACCAAATGACATGAAATAAAATGGAAAATGTAATATTTTTTCAAAAATGTACTTGTCCCTGTGATAAACAGCTGTATTCAGAGAGAGGCCGAGTTCATTATATTAGGACTTTTTCCTAAAATCCAAGGTGCATATATTAGCAATAGTAAAAAAGGTTAAACAAAAAGGTCATCTGGAGAAGGTTTGTTTTTAGACAAACAACAGCTTTTTCCGGTTTAGTGAAGTGCTCCTTTAGTGAATGGCTTTTAACCACACTTCAGATACAGTAGAAAATAGCATGAATAATGTCTGTCTGCTCCACAGCTCCGAACACAAGGGGGTGCTGTCCCTGCTGACTGTGGTCTGCCTGGTCCTGGTCTACTTCCTGATCCAGAGGCGCTGTTCCTGGGTGTCCAAAGCCGCCCTGGCCCTGGGTCTGCTGGGTGTCTACAGCTACAGAGCGGCCATCGGGAACGTGTCCTTCCCCTGGCAGCACTCCACCAGAAACACTTCCAAGTAAGACTTCACCGTACAGAGGGATGTTACAGAGGCGTGTTACAGATGTGTTACAGACGTGTTACAGACGTGTTACAGATGTGTTACAGAGGCGCGTTACAGAGGCGTGTTACAGAGGCGTGTTACCGTGGCGTGTTACAGAGGCGTGTTACAGTGGCGTGTTACAGGTGTTACAGATGTGTTACAGTGGGGTGTTACAGAGGCGTGTTACAGATGTGTTACAGTGGCGTGTTACAGTGGCGTGTTACAGGTGTTACAGATGTGTTACAGTGGCGTGTTACAGTGGCGCGTTACAGAGGCGTGTTACAGTGGCGTGTTACAGATGTGTTACAGTGGCGTGTTACAGTGGTGTGTTACAGAGGCGTGTTACAGAGGCGTGTTACAGTGGCGTGTTACAGTGGCGTGTTACAGAGGCGCGTTACAGAGGCGCATTACAGTGGCGCGTTACAGTGGCGCGTTACAGTGGCGCGTTACAGAGGTGCGTTACAGAGGCGTGTTACAGTGGGGTGTTACAGAGGCGTGTTACAGTGGGGTGTTACAGAGGCGTGTTACAGATGTGTTACAGTGGCGTGTTACAGTGGCGTGTTACAGTGGCGCGTTACAGTGGCGTGTTACAGTGGCGCGTTACAGAGGCGTTTTACAGAGGCGCATTACAGAGGCGTGTTACAGAGGCGTGTTACAGTGGCATGTTACAGATGTGTTACAGTGGCGTGTTACAGAGGCGCGTTACAGAGGCGCGTTACAGAGGCGTGTTACAGAGGCGTGTTACAGATGTGTTACAGAGGCGTGTTACAGAGGCGTGTTACAGAGGCATGTTACAGTGGGGTGTTACAGAGGCGCGTTACAGAGGCGTGTTACAGAGGCGTGTTACCGTGGCGTGTTACAGAGGCGTGTTACAGTGGCGTGTTACAGAGACGCGTTACAGATGTGTTACAGGCGTGTTACAGACGTGTTACAGATGTGTTACAGATGTGTTACAGACGTGTTACAGATGTGTTACAGACGTGTTACAGTGGGGTGTTACAGAGGCGTGTTACAGAGGCGTGTTACAGTGGGGTGTTACAGAGGCGTGTTACAGTGGCGTGTTACAGAGGCGTGTTACAGAGGCGCGTTACAGAGGCGCGTTACAGAGGCGTGTTACAGAGGCGTGTTACAGTGGGGTATTACAGAGGCGTGTTACAGATGTGTTACAGTGGCGTGTTACAGTGGCGTGTTACAGAGGCGTGTTACAGAGGCGTGTTACAGTGGGGTGTTACAGAGGCGTGTTACAGATGTGTTACAGTGGCGTGTTACAGTGGCGTGTTACAGAGGCGTGTTACAGAGGCATGTTACAGTGGCGTGTTACAGTGGCGTGTTACAGTGGCGCGTTACAGAGGCGCGTTACAGAGGCGCGTTACAGAGGCGCGTTACAGTGGCGTGTTACAGTGGCGCGTTACAGAGGCGCGTTACAGAGGCGCGTTACAGTGGGGTGTTACAGAGGCGTGTTACAGTGGGGTGTTACAGAGGCGTGTTACAGATGTGTTACAGTGGCGTGTTACAGAGGCGTGTTACAGAGGCGTGTTACAGAGGCGTGTTACAGATGTGTTACAGTGGCGTGTTACAGTGGCGTGTTACAGTGGCGTGTTACAGTGGCGCGTTACAGTGGCGCGTTACAGAGGCGCGTTACAGAGGCGCGTTACAGAGGGGTGTTACAGAGGCGTGTTACAGATGTGTTACAGAGGCGTGTTACAGAGGCGTGTTACAGTGGCGTGTTACAGAGGCGCGTTACAGAGGCGCGTTACAGAGGCGCGTTACAGAGGCGCGTTACAGAGGCGCGTTACAGAGGCGCGTTACAGTGGGGTGTTACAGAGGCGTGTTACAGTGGGGTGTTACAGAGGCGTGTTACAGATGTGTTACAGTGGCGTGTTACAGTGGCGTGTTACAGTGGCGTGTTACAGAGGCGTGTTACAGAGGCGTGTTACAGTGGCGTGTTACAGTGGCGCGTTACAGTGGCGCGTTACAGGCGCGTTACAGAGGCGCGTTACAGAGGCGCGTTACAGAGGCGCGTTACAGTGGGGTGTTACAGAGGCGTGTTACAGATGTGTTACAGTGCCGTGTTACAGTGCCGTGTTACAGTGGCGTGTTACAGTGGCGTGTTACAGAGGCGCGTTACAGAGGCATGTTACAGAGGCGTGTTACAGTGGGGTGTTACAGAAGCATGTTAAAGAGGCGTGTTACAGTGGCGTGTTACAGAGGCATGTTACAGAGATGTGTTACAGAGACGTGTTACAGAGGCGAGTTACAGAGATGTGTTACAGAGACGAGTTACAGAGACGAGTTACAGAGACGTGTTACAGAGACGTGTTACAGAGGCAAGTTACAGAGACGTGTTACAGAGGCATGTTACCGATGCGTTACAGAGACGTGTTACAGAGATGCATTACACGCGTGGTACAGAGATGTGTTACAGACACGTTACAGTGTTGCATAGACGTGTTACGTCTTTGTAACATGTCTCTGTAAGACGTGTTAGAGATGTGTTACAAAGATGTGCTTGTTACAAACGTGTTTTTTTCTTTATCTTTTACCAATGTCTTTGCTTCTATCACTGCCATTTACATTACTAACAGCACTATATAAATAAAAGGGGTATGTTATGTTTGAAGGGCACGGTGGCAGAGTGGTTAGTGCTCTGCATGTCCTCCCCGTGTTACTGTGGGTTCTCTCTGGGTACTCCGGCTTCCACCCACCGTCCAAACACACGTTTTAGGTGAATCAGAGGCTCTAAAGCTGGGGACGTACTAGAGATTTATTATTCCTGGTTCAGGGCCCGATTTGCCTCTCCCTGAGTTTGAGGAGGTGTGGCCCAAATAAAGGCTTCTCGCAGACCATATTCCTCGTGACACTTCTCATTTCTGTGGTGTCAATGCAAATATGAGTTAGTAGCAAGTTATTTTTGGCTGTATCTGAGGTTTGCAAAGGCTCCATTATCTTATACCAAGTTCATAAACAGCAGTCATGACACAAGTTATGACACAATGACACAATGCTGCTACCACTGCTCCTGCACAGGGCTGCTTTATTTAGACTATGCTGTCACTTTGTAAAACATGACTATTCCCATAATACCAGCACACGCAGACATCCTTATCCACATATTCTATTAACCCACACACAGCCCCTAATTGAAAGTGCGTTCTTGTGGAGATAGTCGATGTGTCTGTACAAATTGCAGCAGTACTGGCCTTTTCTCCTCTGTCAGAGCCTCAGAGGATCTCAGTCTCCCGTGTGTGTCCGCCGCTGCTGATAAAACACACTTACTTTCACATCGCAGACAGCCTAATTAAGCTAATGCCGACTCTGAACGCTGCAATAATAGTTAAAGCTGTTTCTGCAACTTTTCATTCAGTCTGAAAATTAGTTTTATTCAGATTTTTGCGGCTGCGCTCTCCTCCGTTGTTGAGCTGTGAAGGAAACGCCGGAGCCTTGATTGGCTGTGACTGTGGCAGTGGGATGTCATCTATAAAGCTGATATTTGGTTTGGAAATCTCAGAAATACAAGTGTTTTGTCCCCTTTTAGATGCAGAGGGGGGTGTTACAAGACGGCGCTGGTGCTTCAGGAGCTTTGCACTAAAGCTTCTGACTTTCTGAGATATAAATATTAATGTTAGGAGCAGGTGAAAGAGGAACGGATGCAGAAAGGACTGGACTTGACAATGACAGTGATGTATGAATGTGTTAGTGTGATTGTGTGTTCGGTGCTGGCCATTGGCGCAGAATGGCTGCCACGTCTTCGTCAGTCTGCCTCAGTGCAGCTCTGGTACTGAAGTATGTCACCACCAGTGTGTGACTGAGGAGGGATGCAAGAATGGACTAAAAAAGAGTTTGAATTTATTTATTTGACAGGAACATGCACAAGCTCAGTTGGTAGAGACGCTTGCCCACTAACCCGCAGGTTGGTGGTTCAAGCCCCACTCCCAGCATTGCATACTGTTGTTGTGTCCTTGGGCAAGACACTTCACCCACCTTAATAATAATAATAATAATACATCAATTTTATATAGCGCTTTTCACTCAACTCAAAGTCGCTTTACAATTTTTGATCTATTATTCATTCACTCCTCAGTCACACTCAGTGGTGGTGAGCTACTTCTGTAGCCACAGCTGCCCTGGGGCAGACTGACGGAAGCGTGGCTGCCAATCAGCGCCCTTGCCTGTATGAATGTGTCAGTGTGTGTTTGTGGTGGTCGGAGGGGCTGTAGGCACACGATGGCAGCCACACTTCCACCACCGAGTGTGACTGAGGAGTAAATGAATAATGCACCAAATTGTAAAGTGACTTTGAGTGTCAAGCGCTACATAAGACTAATGCATTATTATTATTATTATTAACAATACAGTGGCCTCAAAAGGGAAATATGTTTTGTGCCAGGTTTTAGCAGAGCTGCTAATTTCCACCTGCAGACCCTGGACAGGTAGATGTTACGATGGATTTTGACAGAAGGTCTATGTAAATTAATAGCGTGTTATGTTTACATCAATCATATTATATCCACAAAAAATCACTCAAGCTATTTCTAAATAAATGCTTCTATTGGACCTGAATACTGTCACTCACTCACTCTCATGCTGACTACAAACACATTCACACACAATAGTTCATTAGTGTGTGCAAGGTTGTTTGGACAGTAGCCACTGTTTGGTCAGGCGTGAAAACAACTTAATGTTTGTGCATGATATTGATTTTGTTGGAAGAGAGTTCCACAGACTTAGCTCTGTGAGAGAAAGGAGATTGGCCGAATGAGGTTATAAGTCTTTGGAACACTACATTCTTCTCTGACTGCCGACTGCATGATTCTAGAAGTTTTTCTGAGATTAAGTAATGTGAGACTTTGGGTAACTTGAAAAGCACTATACTATGAATTGAAGCCATTACCAATACGCTTGTATTGAGATGTTTAGCACAACAAAAAGTCTGTCTGTCCTCACCTTGTTCACTTGAACTTCACCTGAGACAGGAACCTGCAGAGAGCAATTTTTTTTTTTTTATTTGACCTTTATTTAACCAGGAAAGTCCCACTGAGATTCAGAATCTCTTTTGCAGGGGAGTCCTGTCCCCATGTTTTTAGTGGTAGGGGAAACCGGAGCACCTGGAGGAAACTTACGCACACACGGGGAGAACATGCAAACTCCACACAGGTCCGGGAATCGAACCCGGGACCTTCTTGCTGTGAGGCAGGAGTGCTAACCACTATGCCACCGTGCCAGCAAGACACTTTTTACCATAGCCTTTGACCTGGTGTTGCTAATTTTTATTATAACCAGATTACACTTGACTAACCATCCTAGAGCAAGAATAAAACCTCAGTGAAGTTACCTTTTGTGACTCGAGCTGCCATTAATGTTCTCTTTATGCATACCAGGAAAATGTTTTAGAGCAAAAGCTTTATTAGTCACCTCCTCTGTACACAAACCACACAGGCCAAAAGCCAAGGTCCTGCACTTCCATCACACAAACACACCAAACACATCTCACATATATTCCTCTGTACGTTTTACCTTCACGTCTGAATCTGTTGTGAATCCCAAACAATGCCCCCTTTTATCCTCCTGATGCATCATGGGTAGTCGTTTTCATTTGCATATCAGTGCCATTTCTCATCTCGTGTCTTTTGTTTGGGTCTAAAAGCTCGAACCGACACGACTCGTTTGTCACTGAAGCAGCGCTCGGTTGGAAAACCTTCAGATCCTAACGGAGGTCGGACGGGCGGATAAATAAATCAAGTGTCTTTGTTAAAAATACATCTATTAGGAAGTATTTCCATAAGACGAATGCATCTGTTCTCTGTTTCTGGCTCGTCATTTAGCAGCGATCACACAGACCTAATCATCTGCTTCCATGTGTGCAGTCTTTCACTTACTCATATGGTATAGCTTTTACACCAGATGCCCTTCCTGGGACAAGCCTCTGCATTTATCCAGGCCAACAATTCTGCATTTCTTTTTCTCTTTTTAGCATTTAAAGGCTATATTCTGCTTGTCTTGGTCTCCTATAAATCAGCAGCACCTTTTACAGCCTTTAAAAACATTACGTGACTAAAAGAGAACGTTTTTAATAAGTACTCTACTGGTGCCATAAAGAAACAGGTGAAAAGACCAGCAGTGAGCAGCAAAAGGCAGAGCTGTAGCGGTCTGTTGAACATAATTTAAAATATAAAAGCAACTTCACTTCCTTTAACTTTTTGTCTGATGCGGAAACAGACCTGGACACAATTTTTTGTTTTTTTGATAAATGAATGAGAGCAGACTGAATGTAGAGGACTTGTTGTTGATTGGTCAGTGCTTCCTGGAGTGGGCGGAGCTTCGTGGTGGACCCAAACGTTCTGAGGCCTCAGAAACGCAGCGTCATACAGGATTACTCAAACAGGATACAACTCCAGGTCTGTTTCTGATGAGGAACAACATTATAACATGGAGTTATAATACCAGGTCTGGGCTCTAGATCTTTACCATTGTGAGATACAGGGGCTATAGAGCATTTACTCCTGAACTAGAAGACCCCTGGTTGTCCCAGTGAGACAGGGACAATGTCTTGGTTAATGCTTTTGTACTTGTGGGAAAGTTTCTTCTCCTCTCACAATTTCTCCGTAATAAGAACTGACTTTTTTATAATGACCATTTTACAGCCTGCTCGCCTGCCTTTTTCATTAAACCTCTCTCTGGTTTGGCTTTTCACAAACGTCACACAGCGACACAATCACACACAGCTGAGTTTGTTGTGACCAGATTCGCTTCACGTTTGGACGGATCTCTTCTCCTCTTGTCTGTCTCCTCCTTGTCTGTCTCTGACCCTCTGTAACCTCTGCTCCTCCTGCTGGCAGCCTCCTCTTCCTCGCGCACCTCATTAAAATCTCCACCTCTCACCTCTGTACGTTCAGATCCAGCTGACAGAGAAAGAGAGGGAGAGAGCGAGAGACCGTGTCAGGCCCGAGAAAGTCTGAGTCTGTCCGAGACTTACAGGGACGACGACCCGTGTGATTGACGAGCTCCTGTGGGATTTCAGAATCACAGTCGTCATTAAAACACTGCTCCTTCAGGGACCTGGCTCAGATTTAAGTCCAAGAAAATATGAATTCTTGGTCACGGCTAAGGCAAACTTTGACCCCTGACTGTACAGTAAGCACAATGGAAGTCTAAGGTTTCAGACTTAAGATATGTTAAGGTGGCAGAGTGGTTAATACTCCTGCATCTATGTTCTCCCTGAGTTACTGTGGGTTCTCTCCAAACACATGCTGTACAGGTGAACTGGAGAATCTAATTTTCCTCTGCATTGGATGTATGTCTGATGGTAACCGTTAGCTGCCATCAGCTGAAAAATTTCCTGTCATCCCCTCTCATTTTGGGTCAATCTGGACTTTGTTGTCAGCCACCAGACAGAGAAATGTACGGACCTCGTTGGAAGCTCCCCGATGTTATTCTGAGTAGGCATTGGTCTTGCAAAAAATATACGCTCAGGTGTTGTCGGGACTTTTAAAAATGTCATAGTTTGTTTTTGTGGCTAACATCGCACGTATCGCACATTCTCTAACCAATCAGCTACCAGCAATCTGTCAGCTTCACATTTTAGTAGGGATGTAACGATGCACTGAAGTCACGATTTGATTTGATTCACTATTTTATGTTCACAATTAGGATTTTTTTACAATTTTTATTAGCAGACTTAGTTGCAGTATAATTGTAATATTATGGTTTTTCATAGCTTACTTGTGTCTCCTTATCAAATTTAAATTGTTGTGCATTTCTTATTAACAGAAATTTAATTTTAAAAGTAGATATTAAAACAGTGACGTCTAAAAATAACAAATATATAAAATTATTTGTTAGTGACTTGTATTAAGAACTTTTTTCGTTCCTTCAAAAACAGATACACTATAGTAGCAAGCATTACATAGAGAAGCAGCTTTTCATAAATCCACACCTCAGTAAATATATAATGGGCCTAATATCAGTGAGGAAAGACACATCCTCAGTAAAGACACTGATCTCCATGGAAACTCTCCAAGGGAGAGGCCACTGAAACTTCAGATTAACGTCAGGCTGTGGTTACTCACTTAGCTTTGCTTTAGCTAACAACAAGCTACTTTCTGAACGATGGTAAATGGAGCAAACAGGTGCAGCCTTAATAAAACCTTCAGATGTGTCTTTCTTGCTGTCTGCCCTGGGCTTGTTGTTTTTCCCTTGTGAATGAGCGTGCTCCTCCCTCTGTGTGTGACAGAGCAGAGAAAGCGCTTGCCTGGAAACTCCAGACTGATATGTCTCTGTGTTATTCTACAGAGAAATATCAGTCTGGGCACCACGCCGTCCGCAGTGGTTTACTCAAATCCAAACCGTACCGTGCATTTTGATTGGTTTATTTAAGTCACGTGTTCTTCGCGAGCAGCGTCACTCGTACGCGTCTCCTCACCGACAACAATCAAGATGGCACACCGAGGAGCCGAGAGTTTGTTTCATTCAGCGGTATGGTACGGTAATGTTTAAATAACTCCCTCGTTCCTCCTTCGTGGCTTCACTAATCCTTTTGTTTACTTTCTCACTTTCTTGTCGCTTTGTTAACGTCACGTCCGCCATTTTCTGATTGGCTAACTCCGCTGTCCTTTAACTCGGGTTTGCTCCGCCCTAGAAATCGAATTGATTCTAAGGCGACCAGACTCATCCGCTGGTACAGCGGTGAGTCTGGAATTTCCAGGCAAAGAAAGCGCACTCCCGAGCCAAGTATTTAAGCTCTCATACAGCCTTTTCACATTCCCGGTATGTTGGGCTAGCGATCTTATAAGTCCTGTAAGCTAAAACTTGATTGAATTAATGTTTCTCTTAAGTGAAATGTCCAGGTAATGATGGCTAGCCCCAAACACGTGAGTCACATTACACACCATTATACTTTGGTGGCCTATACGCAGTTTTAACCTTCTAAGCGCCAAAGTCGCAGAATTGCGACAAGCAACGTTGCTAAAAATAACAGCCACTACTTCCTATTAAAATGTTAAATCTTGTTTCTACTCCCTTCCTCTAGGTGTCAGACACCCAGGACTTAGTTTCTTGCCCAATACAATCATATGTTGTCATTCAAAATCTTTGAAAAAGTTGTGCTCGAAGGTGAGCGAGTCTCACGGAGAGTGGCGCGTCGGAGCGCCTCCGTGGAGTTGATTCCTCTACAGTTTTGAGAGAGGAAAAGGCGAAAGTAGCTAATAAAATGTACAGCACTGATGAAGCAGTAGCTTTGATAACTGCTGACTCTGATTCTGAGGGAGAACATCTACTTTTTGAACCGAGAGAGAGTGAAGAGAGCCGCGAAAGTGAAAGTGCGAGCGAAGAGTGGTTTCCTGGTGGCAGTCATTGCACACGGCGTTTCCCCGTCACTCTGCCCCCTGTAGGTGCCAGAGACAGGCGTGCACTTAGTCACTCTGCCCCTGGGAGTGAACGTGAGGTCGGGAAGATGTGCGCGCGGGGTTGTAGTTCGTCCCGTGGAGGCGGCACAGCACGGAGTCTCCTCAGCCGCTGTACCGAGAGTGAACTCGGGAACAGTGCGGTTTTGACTGAAATAAATGTACACCAAGCACCCCCCGTTCATTCACGCACTTTTCCCCGCAGAAGAGGTAGAGGTGGGAGAAGAGAAAGGCGTGGGGAGAGGCAGGTGTTGCCGAGGGCGCGGTGGGAGCAGCGTGGCGAGTATAAACAGGACTAACAACAGCACTGATGAGGCTGGGATCACCTGAGAGAGGAAGAAGTTTATCAGGCGTGGATACAGCAGTTTGATGAACCTGCTGCCAGGCCATGACAAACTTGCAGATGCATTTCTCTTTCCTCACATTTTATGGGACATTAGAGGTTATAGTTATAGTTTACTAATGTTGGTTTAGAGTATACCTGGTTTCTACTCATTTATTAATTGGAGAAAAAGACAAAAAAAAGTTCAAACATGTTTATCATCTAGTATTTACTGAAAATAACATAAGTCAGCAGGTCCGCCTGATAATGACATCACAATATGCAAAATATATGCAGATTAGATGCCTATAATTGCTACATTCATAAACTTTGGTTCATAACTTACATTTTTCTCATTTACAGTAAGACTCTAGCTCTAAATAATATTTTTTAAGCCACAGCCTTTTGAATATTTGATGTCAAAAAACTGTATTTTAGAGAAAAAAAAACCTGGCACCCAAAGGGTTTCTCTCTTTTGCATCGATTTTTACCCAGTTTACAACGAATCATTACATCCCTACATTTTAGTACTGGTTTGATTCGTTTGATTCTTGGCTAAGCGGGTACCAAAAAAGTACCTGGTATTGGTAACAGCTGCCTAATGGAAAAGTGGGTAGAACTGGGTAGAGCAAAACCAAGTAGTGTTAGTGGGAAAGGGCCAGAAGTGTCCCAAAGTGAGTGAATGTGAAAGTGAATGATTGTCAGTGTGTGTCTCTAAGTGTCAGCCCTGAGACTAGGGATGTCAGGATTACCGATTACTCGTGATTATAAACGTCATGGTAGTATAACCGTATGAATTTTAGAAACCATGGTATCTGGCAGGGAGCTCTCGTGCGTCACTTCTTGGAGCCCCCGGTACGTTTTTATTTGGTGCAATAAGGAAACGCATCTCAGAGCTCTGTACGGCTCCTGGCGAGGCTGTGCTGTGTGGATAGAGCTCTGCATGTTCTGTTATCTCACTGCTGTTTGATGCCAGTTATCATCAGAAAAAAATCATCTAAAAAGTATTAGTTGTAGTAATGGCTGTATAAAAGCCTGCCACAGACTGGCCCACAGTTGGTACATATTTATATAATCCCTGTAGCAATCAATAAAATAAAAATAAATAAAGATATCTACGATCAGAAAGGTTTAGCTGCAGTTAATAAAAAATAGAGCAAACAATTGTGAAAATTGTATAATTGAAATGATCATGACACAAAAATTTGACATTGTGACATCCCTATCTGAGACCAGGGTTAGGATGTCCAGGATAAGCTCCAGTTACAACCTTTAAAAACACTGTGACTAAAAGAAAACGTTTCCAATTATTACTTTATTACTGTCATAAAGAAACAGCTGTAGAGACCAGCAGAGGGCAGCTTTTTTTAACACAATCACCAAAAAAAAAGCTTTATTTACTTAAACTTTTTGTCTTCCATTTTCCTCTAAAAGTAAAAATGACTGTGAGGAATCAGTGGAAAATTTGCTTTTTGGATGAATTAATGAGAACAGACTGGATGTCGAGGGCTGGTTGGTGATTGGTCAGTGCTTCCTGGAGTGGGTGGAGGTTTGTGGTGGAACAGAGTGTTTTGAGGCTTCAGAAACTCTGCGCCAGAGAATACTGGATTACTCAAACAGAACACAACTCCAGGTCTGTTTTTTTTAAAGAGGGAATAGCGTCCCTTTGACCAGATACAAACACTGGGGCGACTGTTCTTTTGCAGTGTCTGGTCTTTAAAATGTACTTAACCTCCTGTAATACTCACTAACTTGTTTTATTCATGGTTTTACTGATGTTGTTTTTGAATCTTTCACTTCTGTACAGCACTTTAATCATCGCTCGGATGCTGTAAAGTGCTGTACAAATAAACTTTGAGTCATTGAAAAGGCGGAAAAAGTTGAATGAATTAATCCATATACTCTGTGTTTGTATAGGGCTGAACTGTGTATTGTAAATGTGAATCACGCAAACACCACCACCATGCATGACACTTATGATAAAATATACGAGCTTCTATATCCAAGGTATTTCGGCTTATACTGCACATGTAAAGATAATGGCCTAAGCACAGAGCCTTGAAACGTGTTGTGATGCTTTTAAACGTCAGTGCCATGAATGGAAGCTGAAGCTGAATAGAGCTCGGATGTGACTGGGATGTACAGCCTTCTTTTCGTAAATTCAGTTTATTAACATTTGACTAGAGGAGCATAACCTCTTATTCATTCAGTTCAGTTTTATTTCTGTAGATTAATATCATAACAATAACAACAATAATAATAATTAATATCATATTAGAGAAATACACAAACAGACAGGCAAAAGACTGTCCCGGGACGTCCTAGAGCCTCCTTCTCGTGTGAGGCAGTGTTACGCAAGCACTTTGCAGGGGGTACTTAAACTTATTTCATAGTTAAGTTGATAAGAAAATATTTTTGATCTTTTCATATTAAAACTGCTAAAGAATGTTGCATAGTTTTTGGTGTTTTTAAAAGTTATTCAAATAATTTTACCGTATTTTCCGCACTATAAGGCGCATCGGATTATAAGGTGTTGGAGCTGGTTAATCCAACTATATAATACTAAAACAAGAAGAAACACAGACACGTTAAATGGTTTACTTGCAAGGAGAGCAGACAGAGATAAAGACCCAATGACATGCACCGGGGACATTCCCTCCATGTGCTCTGGGCTCCCTGGTGCTCTCATGCTTTTTATTAAAAATCACGCCCCTGGTTACATGCACCGTCTCTGTCCGATAAGGGAATTGGGGAACTAGGACAGAGACAGTCATCAACTCTACATATGATAATTTAACATAACAACGCTGGTTATCAGTTCTGAGGCCGCACTTTCTTATCCAGTTGGTCATTCTTCTGCGGCCATGCCATGCTTAATCTATACGGTCAGTATAGATTAAGCAGTCAGTCGTGCGTCAGCATTATCTACTGGAACACTCTGTAACTCAGCACATGATTAATACATTCACAACACACATATTGTACTTAGGATTTTAAAAGTAGATAACTTATATACACATTTCTCTAACATAAGGCGCACCTTCAATTAATGGCCTATTTTAAAACAGTTTTCATATATAGGGTGCACCGCATTATAAGGCGCATCCACTAGATGGCGCTACGCTAAAGGGAATGTCAATAAAACAGTCAGATAAGTCAGTCAGTCAAACTTTATTAATAGAATACAAACTGTTCTTACAACTCCCTCGTTGAAAACTAGGGATGCACCGATACCACTTTTTTAGGGTTAGGGTTAAACCGATACGAGTACGAGTACTTCCATTTGAGTACGTACAGATACGAGTACTTATATAGGGGTAACTTTATAGTTTATACAGTCACACTACTGTATCTCATTCATCCCATACCGTGTCGTCTTTTTGCCGTCTATCCCCGCTCTGCGATGCTAAGTTATTTTTACAACAGAGTGGTTTGAACACAGCTAACCATGGCTAAAATTTGCTGAATATGGACATGTTATACCTCATTTTAAAGCTTAGATTCTCCTCTATTCAGTCGCTAAAATAATTTTAAAGACAGATTGAGCATCTGCGCATCACCTGCGGAGATTCGCCATTACATACAGGAGCTAACACAATTAGCAACGGTACTTCTTATGTTTTATCAGACAACAACTGCTTCAGACTCCGCGCTTATATAATTTTTGGGACAACTAGGACAACAAAAGGACAACTGCTTAAGTTTTAGGACTCACATATGATTTGGGATAAGTCTGGTTGAGCAGAATATAGAGCCAGCTTTGCTTTTAAAACCTGTCACTTCTGCGACGCCTCCTGAATACAGTAGCCATAATTAACCAACATTGATCCATATATAAGGCACATTGGATTATAAGGCGCACTGTCGGTTTTTGAGAAAATTAAAGGCTTTTAGGTGCGCCTTATAGTGCGGAAAATACTGTAATTTTTCTTTGTGTTGAAATGAGTTTACAATGATTAATATTTATTTTAATGTTTATTTAGCACATTAATTATAGTAAAAATATAATATAGTAAAATATCTGAATGTATGAGTGTATATGATTATACTTTTATTTTATATTTTAAAGGCAGACAGATTATTATCCTTTTTTTTTTATCCTGAGTTTACGTTAAAAGTTTTTTTTGTTTGTTTGTTTTTAAGAACTTTTTGTAGAATTATTAACACGCATGAGTGAGGGATGACAAAAGGTCCAGGGGGGACTCAAGACAAAAAAAGTTTGGGAACCAGTGCTGGAGAGAAAAAACCCAGCTGTGGAAAAAAGAGAACCATCAGTGAGAACCACATGAAGGAGATATCAGAGATAGCATGGATGATTTTAGTTAAAAATATATTTTACAGCCGTCTTTTCTAAATGTTTTATCAACTTATTTGTCACTTTTTTGCTTGTCAAATCACTAAACAATAAATAAAAACACTTATTTTATTGTTGTGGAATATGTTGACAGCTCTGTACTGTATCGTTCCCATTGTGAGATAGGGACAGTGCTCACAGCCTGTTGTATGTTTGTCACAGTATCCACTAAATTAACCCGGGCTCAGAATCATTTTGTTCTTATTAAAGTGGTTTGCAATTAATTTGTCAAAAGCAGTTTATTCAAATGGAAATAAGGCACGTCTCATTAGTTTCACAAATAAAGCTGGTTGTCTTCAAATTGAAAGCTGATTTGCATTTTCAACAAACTTAATTAGCATTTAAGAGATCAAAAAGTTTTAAAACAGCCACCAAAATCCAATACAGAATACAAACCCTGGTGAGTTAGTGATGGACCAAGACAGAAAATAAAAGTTTTTGGTGTGGATCTGGAACACCGTCTGGAATCAAGAAATAATTAAAATGGTTATGTAACAGGTTAAAAATTAAGGTTAACTTTATTGTTCCTGTAGCTAAATGTATTCTCTGCATTTGACCTACGGCTGGGAGATATTGCTTAAAAAATAAAAATAAAAATCAAATGCTCAGCTGATTTACGATTTTAATAGAATAGATTCTCTTGTTGCCATGAAAAGGCATTTAAATAGGTTTATTGTTTCAAATGAGATTATTGCATGGTTATACATTTTTATTTTAGATATATATTCTAAATGTCTGTATAAAAAAGGAGCAGGGCAGCTGTTAAGTGCATTGCTCTCACAGTGAAGTCTTAAATGTGTTTTACCTTTAGCCCTCCCTGCTTCTAAAGACCAGTCTATTATAACATAATATATAACATTATCCACCAGAGAGGCTGTGAAAAGACGCTAAGCAGAGCATGTGGCTAATTAGCACATAAACAAAGACGGGTAAGCTGCTGCTGAACAACACACAACGCTATTTGTTTTGGCCAAACATGCTGCCACATCCAAATGAAGACATTACAGAGGTAAAGGGACTCGTTTCTCTGAGATTATCAGTGTTTTTAGCGTCTGCAGAGTCTCCACAGTCAGTATTTAAGCTGCTCTGGAGCGAGCAGCAGCATTAGGAACAACACAGGAAACAGTGCAGTGCTTAGAGGAC
Organism: Bostrychus sinensis; assembly: GCA_020698575.1. Lineage (NCBI taxonomy): Eukaryota > Metazoa > Chordata > Actinopteri > Gobiiformes > Eleotridae > Bostrychus > Bostrychus sinensis. The sequence continues at coordinate 6,752,563 of CM036248.1, forward strand.
GCTAATTTCAGCTAAATTTGATTTTACAATTTTCTGTTTTTGACACCATCCAAAATTAAAAACGCAAATTAACTGAATTAATTTGATTTATCGCCCAGCTCTAATTTGACTTATCCTTCAGTGTCTCTGGGGTTAAACCTGTCATGCAGCAGTGGACCAGATCTGAGCCAGGTTCCTGGTCAGGACCTGGCTTGAGGATTAGCCTGCTGTGCATGTTGTAGGTTGATGGGGAAAAAACAGAGAAAAACTCACCCAGACACAGGGAGAGCATGAGAACTCCACACAGAAAGGCCCCACACACGATCTAGGAATCTAACCCGGGACCTTTTTGCGGTGAGGTGCAAGCGAGATAGGGCCAAAGACACTAACTTGAAGGGCCCAGTGAAGAGTTCTCTTTATTGTTGTGAGAAATAAAGGACATTGTTTAAAACGCAAATCGTCTGTCTATAGTGTGCAGTGATTCCCATAGGCCTATATTAATTTGGCAGGATTTTTTTAATGTCAGATGCCCTTCCTGATGCAACTCTTACCATTTACCCAGGCATGGGACTGGCACAAGGAATAAATAAATACCTTATACATAATTTAAAAAAAAAACTGAGCTTGAGCTGGCACTGGAAATAAACAGTAAGGGTTTTGTAGCTCAATGGGTAGAGCATTTATCCCTGAACTAGAAGATCCCTGGTTTGAGTCCAGGTCTGGGCTTTGTATCTTTACAATTGCGAGATAGGGGCATTGTCTTGGAGTCTGTTAATGCTTATGTGCTTCTTGAATTTTTGCACCAAAGTTATTTTTATATTCCTCTTCCTCCTCAGTTTCCCTCACAGTGTCTCAGTAACAAGAGCTGACTTTTATATAATGACCATTTTACGTTCCTGCCTGTTTTATTAGTTCTCTCTGTCAGAACCTCTCCAGCTCCTTCCTCACCTCCTCTCTCTGCCCACTGCAGCTTTGGTAAAGTGGATCGGTGGAAGAGGCAGGATACTGAGCTGAAGATGTTTCTGTTCTTTGTCCATGACGAGGATGGACAGGATTAAGGTTAGAGTATAGACTTTATTGTCCTTTCTGCTAGAGGTTGGCTGATATGTTTTTTGTTTTTTTGTTTTTTCTGTAGTCAATGCCTATACTGATTTTGTTTTTTAGATTCAGAGCAGCCGATGGTCGATAAACATTGGCGGCTTTGTGGGCTGGTGGTGATATGTAGGGCAGATTTTCTTAATTTTATGAAAGAAATTAATATAATAATGTCATCTGTTCTAGTAATGCTTATTAAATGGTAACAAATGCGTTAAAATGTTACAACAAGAACAGTTAAAGATGTGTTTTTTGAGAAAACCAATAAGTCCATCTCAACCAGACTCTCTGTACAGGTAGAGCTTGGGGAGAGCTACAAAATACATTTGGATTTTGTTCTACGAGCTTCTGTTTCAGAGAAATGAGCATACATTTTTCATTGCCATATTGAGCTTTTCAGGCCGAGATAAAGAGATTTTGGATGTTTCCTGTGAACTGCAGAGTAAGAGTCCAAACTGCAACAAGATGGTTGAGGAAACTGGGTTCCTTCAGTCACATGGGTGTCCGGACATGTGCCATCTCTGCATTTGACCCCATCCTTCATTGTCTCTGGGGTTAAACCTGTCAGGAGCAGTGCAGGAGTCACAGCCGAGTTTGTTGAGACGTGGATGGATTTCAGCGTCGCTCGCCTCTCGTCCCCCTGTGGAAACGTCAGCTCGGCTCTAAAAATAGACAGCTGTTGAGGCGAGACTTCAATCCTCTTTGCATCTTTTTAATTAAATCCTGTAATGAGATCCCTAAATGCTACATCAACAACAGGGACTCAGGACGCCCAGGTTTACTTTAGGAACTATTTCAGTGCAATTCCCACTTACTCAGGAAAGAAATGTACTCGGTAATGCTGTTTGAGTGCCATAATATAAAGAGAGATGAACACAAATGCAAATTAGATAAGGCTCATAAGTGTGTGTTTTTGCAGATGGAAGGCTTAGTGAAACATTTACACCCAATATACTTTGAATATGTTACGTGTCTTGTACGACCTCCATAACAAAGGCTCATTTATGCTCTACGTTAGATATGCATTCAGATACAGACGGCGTACTCTGTCTGTCTTCTGCGTTCATTCTGTCGTACGTTGGTCCCAGAGCTTGTGGATACAGACGAACTTTTTTAAAAGTGACTAGAGCTAAAGTTAGTCACGGTTTATTCAAAGACTGAACAGACCATTGCTATTTTCTTTCTCTTTTTTGTTAAATGTGGTGTCAAAACTCCAGTCAGCTGCGCCATGTGTGTTTATAGTCGCTCTTTTTCTTCCGTCTTAGTAAAATCATCTTAGTAACTGGTGATTGCTGGTTATGTAGCGTAACACCTTGACATAGAAAACAGTTGGAAGTGTAAATGCTGTAACGCCAACAACGCTCAGAACGGACAGATCTGTTTACATACAAAATGGGAAAATAAATGAGCTTTAACTGGGGACACAGGTCACAAACAATATTGTTCAGAATTGAGAAAGCCTCTTGGATGAGAGGTAAAATGTCTTTTACCAGGGCTGTGCTATAATTCAAGTTTCAATTATTACACCCAACAATTACAAAAATTATATAATCAATAAAAAACATGTTTTGAATACACACCCTCGCTCTGCTCCTCCCCTCTCAAAGCTTGCGCTCTCTTAGCAGAAAAGGCGAGACAAATTCTGTTGTTTGGGAGCACTTTCCATTTGAAGAGGAAGACATCAAGCAAACAACAGTTTATGACGAGATTATCGCAAACTTGTTTTATTTTGTTTTTTGCACCTTTTGATTTGTGTGCGAAGAATAGATTTTACCTTGTTTTATAAAAAAATAAAATTAAGTTAATGAATAATCGTTGAATAATTGTGATTTCAATTATGACTAAGTTAATCGAGATTTTTTTTTTTTTTCCATAATCGAGCAGTCCTTTTAACCTTTTGTTGAGGTTGGATACCGATAAAACTAAAAAGAAAAGAAAGTATAAGAGTTAGGGTTAGCTTTCTTCTACCTCCCTGCTAACGGAAAGCTACTTTCTCAGCAACAGTGAAACAAACTAGGGCAGCATGATATGGAGAAAACATGCGATATTCGATAACTATGTTGAAAATTGCGATATTATTGCGATACTTGAAAATAGAGCCTGCTTTTTTAACATTTAAATTCACTACATTTCACAGAAATGTAAGTTCCTGTATTTACAAGTCAAAACAGCAACAAAATCAAAACTAAGACTAAACCAGGAATAAAACAAGGCTAAGCTGTGACTAAATTAATTAAATTACCACTAAAACTGGACTTTTTATACATTTTTATTTAGTCACAGCACATGTTCTTTTAAGGCTCTGGTGGAAAATGATTCTTCAGTGTAAATCTCTGTCAGATGGAAGACCACAGCGTTATTGCGATATATTTAGATTCTTGCGATACAGATATTGCCTTTGCTGATATTGGGATAACGATAATTTTGCGATATATTGTGCAGCCCTAAAACAAACGCTAACCCAATATATTGCGCTGATCAGTTCTCTGCTCTCCTGCTCTGTGCTGTCACGATGAAGCTCACTCCCAGACTTTGTTCTGATGGATTAAAGTAGGTACACAACACAGGGCCAAGGGAGCTTTTAGCCGCAGCATCAACCCTGGGACGTGGGGCTAGTGATCAAATGTCTACCCATTCTCCGAGATGAGCCCCGCCTACGCTTCACTGTTTCTGGGACAGGCTCCACCCCCAACTAGACTGCAGCAGCAAAGTTTCTCCTTTAAAGATGAACGGTGCTACTTTTTATGCAACCTTGATTAAACAGAGTCAGCGTGAGGCAAAAGAACACAAAACAAGCAAAGTTGAATGGGTTCCCTTTTAAAAATACTCCAATTAGGTCTATTTTCTGTAATGCTGTAAATAGATTTTGTTGTTTCCTTATTAAGTATCTTCTGACTCCCATCCTTCTGAGTATCTTATATTCAGATGTAAGTCATTAAACAGCACCACCAGTGTCTCCACATCAAAGCCGATCCTATCCAATCCTGTGCGATCCTTTCATTTTCCTCTAAAAACTAAACGACACAGCTCTCGTGTTCACATTGTTAGCTTTTATGACACCTGCTCCGATCTGAAGCGCTGTTTTTTATCTCCAAAGGGCTGCGGTGTGTGCTTGTGTTGGGGTTAAAAATATTCCTGCATACGGATGACGCTTAAAAATGTAAATGTATTCGAGCTGGAATCTGGGAACACCTGTGAAGCTCTGCCGCACTAACACAGACTGAGAGGGGAGAGATTTGGGTTAGTGACCGAGATCCAGGACAGTTCAGAAGCTGCTTCAAAATCAGGTTTAGTCTTGTTGTGTACTTAGAGACAGTAGACCAGGAACCGTATTGGATAAAACAAAATGATCATGATCTGTCAGGATTTAAAGTCTGTGTACAAGTGAAACGCTGCATGTCTACCTCAGCTATAATATCAGAGATATTTCTCATTTATTTATGTGTGGACAATGAAAAAACACAAAACAAAACAAAGACAAAAATTAGCAGCAAAAATGTGAAGTTTAACTACAGAAGAATGAGCTACTTTTGATGGAAATTATCCTGCTGTTTAAAAGGTTTAAAAGAAGTCAACTGGACCTGGTTTATAAGTTGAAGATGTTTCACCTTCATCCAAGAGACTTCGTCAATTCTGAAATTAAACAGGTCAGAGCTGAGTTTATGCTCCAGGGAAGGAGAAGTTTTAGACCAGAAACTAAATTCTATTGGTTTAGACTTGAAAGACTTCAGTAGTTTTGGGTCGTTAGCAGTCATGTGTCCTCAGCTAGAGAGAGTGGGACAGTCGTTAACCCTCCGGAGGACTATTAGCCCTGTCTGACCCTTCTGATGTTCATTGGCCTTAATGAACTGGCTTTGGTCTGGAAGTCTGTGTAGGTTCTCAAGTCCTCCAGGAGAATTCAGTAAAAATGTTAAAGCAGAAGGTCATCTGGACAAGGCCTGTTTCACATTCTGCCCGTTGTCCAAAGGACTGAATAATTTCTAGTGACTGATTCTAGTAGTGCTAGTGCTTTGTTCTGAGTTTTAAGAGACTGTTGTATCTGAGACCACTATTTCTATTCAAAGGTTTTTCTTTGTTAACAATGATCTTCTTAGCCTCCTTGCTCAGAGCGTCCTCTCTGGCTTCAGACCTCACTGTCCTCAAAGGAGTGGTCTGTGTCCTTCAGGAGGAGGAGTCCTGCAGGTCCTCAGGAGTTGGCCCTGAGGTGTGGTTCCTCGGAGCACTCAGCTCTGAGCTGTTTAACTTCAGAATTAAGAAAACCTCTTGGATGAAGGCAAAACATCTTCAACTTTAAAAACCAAGTCCAGATGACTTTTTTGACCTTTTGTTCTGAGTTACCCTGTCTTCACAGACAAGTTGTACTTTCTACAAAAGAAAACCCACAGCAGCGTAATAAGCTTATCTAGTACTAACCCAACAGTATGAAGTGCTTTAACTGTGAACTTTTTGTGTATTTCCCTTGAAAGTTCTTGTAAGTAAAAAGAAAATATTAAATATATAAATTTAAGGTTTGTTTTTGTAGCAGACCAGTGTTGTGTTGCTATACTGCTCTGAGGAAGACTGCATGGTATGTAAACACAACTCTGGTCTGTTAAAAAGAAGCTTGTGGAGAACCAAATAAAATATACTCTACTTTCTAAATGAATATACAAAATGACAGGAGCTAACTGGTGCTGTGTTTACTAATAACTAGATGGAGCAAGACTGTGAATTTGGTCTGATTTTCTGTCTTATCTCCAGTGAGTGATGGAGGGGATATCCCGGATGCAGAGCAGGGATTGGACCGAGTCTCACCTGTTTGTTTGTTTTTTTTACCTGTTTTTTGGCTCCTGTTTCCATGGTAACACACCTGCTGCTCCTCTGAGCTGCAGAGGAACTGAAGCTGTATTCTGTATCTGTACTAACTCGGCTGAGGATGAGGTACTTTTACTCAGGCCTTCTACTGCACACATAGAAAATACAGTTTTTTGTAGTACACTCTGAAAAATACTTTTACTCTAGTAGTTTTTTAATATACGCTATCGGCAAAGAGGCTGTTTCTTTTGCAATCAGAAGGCTCAAGTATTACAAGCAGTGGTAGAATTAGTAGTGTTAGTAGTTTGAGCAGTAGTAATCATAGTAGTAGTAATAGAAGTAGTAAGCAGTGTAGCAGAAGTAGTAGTTGTAGTAGTATTAGAAGTAGTGCTTGTAGTAGTAGCAGATGAATTAATAGTAGTGTTTGTAGTAGCAGTTGTAGTAGTGTTTACTGTTTAAAAAATCAAAAGCAATTTAAGTAAATACTTGTTTAGTTGTACTCTACTAATAGTTGGGAGTACTTCTGCTTGAGTAATATGATTTTGCAGTCGAGAAGTACTTTTGAGTCTTCCCTCTCTGCTCATAATGCCAAAAAAATGCCAGTATTTTGCAGTAGTGCCTGTTCTCAGTACTGCAGTCCCTGGGGAAGTACTCTCAGAAACTTTGTACTTCTGCTCTTTAATCTCTAATACTGCTGATAAAATGCAGCAGTAAAGTACTTCAGCTGTGTGGTGTATTAAAGTGTGTGGGTGTGACAGACACAGATTTAATTAAAACTGTGAAAAACAAATGGCTTTTTCTCAGATTAATTAAATACATTTATAACAAAAGCCAACTAGGGACAGGAACTCAAATATCTGACAAATACTAATGTTTCTAATAGTTTTTAGATGTAACTTTAGAAGTATTTAGTTGAAGTATTGCTGGAAAGTATAGAGTGTTCTCAGCTCCTGGACAGGGCTGGGTATCAGATAACAATACCTCTGTGGCACTGACGGGAAAACTACTGTAGGTAGAGGTAATGGAAAAATTATTTTTCTTTCTGTACCAAAGTGTCAACACGGAGTGGGTCCTGAGACAGAGCAGCGTTTTCTACACATTTCTTCACATTTAGCTTCATGTTTTGAGCAGCATTTTCAACTTCAAGTGGAACTCAGTAACTTTTCTCACTTCTGTTTTTCTGTTTTTGCCTCATGTTCCTCTGGAGCGCCCCCTACATTTGTGAGTAAAGCACTATCGTAAATACTCACAAGTCCAGTTGATTCTTGAGTGATCCCTTGCTTGAATTTACTTTGTTTTTCCCCTCCATGTATCCATACAAAGTTTTTTGTGCCACCTGGCCGTTCTGCAATGATTGAAATCGAGAAATAAAACCATCGCTAGCTTGTTGTTTGGCTCTAACCGCAATGTGCCACTTTCTGGCGAGACTCTGGACTTTTGTGACTCCGGGTCGGTGGCGTTCAGACTTGTGCAAGTGTCATTTTCAGCCCAGAGACAGCAGGGGGTGCTGCAGGCCGCTTTATTCACTCCACAACAACTCATTGAACCATTACAAGGGACTCAGAAACAGTTTATTTAAGAGTTCTACTCTAAGCCCCGGTTATAACTGAGACTGAGATATATTTAATGTCCCTATGTCAGGGCCAGGGGTAAAATTGTGCCTTCTGAAATTTTATTCGGCCCGCGGCAGATTTGACGGCGTCACTCCTGGTGTGTGTTGGAATTTAAAGAAAGATAAACTGCTAGCTTTAGCATTGTGTTCATTGTTTTTGAGTAAAAAAGTGAGTATATTTCTGGATATGCTTTTGAATGTTTATCACCCCAAATGAGGTTTGGCATTTTTGCACTTACGGTAGCTTTGTAGTACATTTCTGTAAAAAAAAATAATAATAATCGAATACAAAGAAAAAGAGAATGTACAGGACTAGTTTATTTCCTATGTGCAATGTACATTAGTATTATTAATAATAATGTGTTGATTATCCATCTGGCCCTCAAATCTTTTAATTTTCTATTTCGGCCCCCCTGCAAATTAAGTTGAATAGCCCTGTCCTATGTGAATCCACAAAACAGCATTAATAAAAGATAAACACTAGTGGTTCTAACTTACTGGTTTGTATTTTTGTTCAATACATTTGTCTGTTATTTTAATAAAAAATGTTGGCACAAGTATTAAGTATCGATTAGGTCTCAGGGAAAAAAAATAAAAGATACCCTGCCCTGGTCCTGAAGCAGAGTGCCCAGATGCAGTTGTATGCTGTTGTGTACGATTTGTTTGCTGTTGTGTTTGATGAATGTGTTTGGAGCAGACTCAGCAGCAGCAGCAGCCTTCATCGCAGTAACTCTCCCTTCAGTCTCCTCTCTTCTTCTTCTGCTGTAGTCATAACCAGAGTAAACCCAGTATATCTCCAGCCTTTCTCTGTGCTCCCCTTTTTTCTCCTGTAATAAAAACTCAGAGCATCTTGACCCTGAGCTGATGACGGTTCTGTCAGAGCAGAGGCGTCCCGCTGGTCCACAGTAACTGCAGCCAAACTACCTCCTCAGTACAGAATATCAGGATATACTCAGAGGCTGATGGGATGTGTGTTACTAGCTCCTGATTTTGGAAGGAGTACTGACTGATGCTTCTCAGTATTAAAAGGAATTCTGTTTTTTACTGCTATAAGCTACTGGCTACTGACATTATTTTAAAGCCAAAAAGGTCCCTCCAAACGCCCTGAGTTTGGGGTATCCCTAAAATACACTCTGAACGTAAAGCCATTGTAGGTAGTGAGCGGAAAACTGACTAGAGGGCGCTGTTTTGCAAGCGTAGCAGGCAGCATTATATCCCGCCCCTGGCAGACACAGCACAGCTCGGCAGTGCTGTACGCTGAAAGCACGGCCGCGGTCTTTTAGAACGGCCAGTCGGTGAGAAGCTGTGGATGTCAGAACCTTCTCGTATTTCTCATAACTAGAATATTGAAATATATCTAATCGACACTCGCAGAAGTCCGACAGCAACAATGCGGGCACCATACAATAACAACAATGATTATAAGTATTGTAAGAGTAAGATTACTAGCTATTGTTAGCTGCTAAGCTAGCGTCACTGAGTGTTGCTTATACAAATGCAATAGACAACTGCAGGACTCATTCTAGCCAAAATTTTGAGGTACTGCACATATGCACATAACCACTAGGTGGCACTGTTTTACAAATATAAAGAAAATAATCTCACCGGTTTAAAAGAAACGTAGCGACATTAGCGTCTGTTTTGAGCCCCTTTCGTTCCCGGAGCTCTCTCCACCGATCAAATGCCGCTCAAATATTCACTCTAGTTTTTGACCTTTCTCGGTCTAACCTCTTTTTGTTTTCTTCTTTCTCTAAAAGAATGTTTGTTTTTCTAATGAAGGCAACAATGGGTGCAGGAGGGATCAGCTGCAAGGTCTCTGCCATGATTGCGACTGCTTTCCCAGGGAGACGACTCCTTCTCCTTCCTCATGTTGAGTGGCAGCCACTCCCACAGAGCCGTTTCAGTCCGAATGCAATTTTATAAAAATGTAATTATTTTTTAAATGAAAAATACAGGTAGTAGTTTAATTTGTTTTTATCTGAACCCAATCACTGTTTTGAGGCCTATTTATTGGTAAAAAACGTTTTTTAATTTCATGACAAAATATGTTTAAAGTCCCTATTACATACAATGGCTTTAACTTAAAGGAACACTTTGCTTCATCAACATGACGAGAAGCCACAGCTATTTCAGCCTGGAGAGACTCGAACAGAGACGACTTGCTTTATTGTGTAATGAGTGAATATAAATTGAGCTGAGCATGCATTTGTGTGTCCTCCTCGAAGTCTAGACACTGGCGGTGGTGAGAGGAATATAATATTAATAACAATATGTTTATTTATGTAGCACATTCCATATGACACACATAGACTCAATGTGCTTAAGTGCAAAAAATGAATTCATAAAAACAACTCAGCAGCAATACATTTAAAAAAGAATAAAACACAGGTTTAAAAATACTACAAAAACTAAAAACAAACACAGTCTTAGCTTAGAGGAGTAGTAAGTAAAAGCTCCCTCACCAGATCTGGACTGTACTCTGTGGAAATGATAAAAGTTCTTGACTGGACGAGCGAAGAGAGGTGGAGCTGCTGCTGAGGCGGCGATGTGAGGAGGTGTGGCCAGAGAAACAGGCGGTGTGCAGGGAGGGAGGAGCTTCCAGGCGCTGACGATGAAGCTGCGAGATGAATGGGCAGAGACTTTTGATGCAGGGAGAGGTTTTCCAAGCTGAATTTACGCTTCATTTTGTTAATCCTTGTGCCACAGTGCGGACAAAAGTGTCTTTTTCAAGTTTTATTTTTTGTTAACTTTGCAATGCTTTTTTCTGAAATGTTTTTCGGTTGTGTATTTTGTCACTGATGTTGATTTTCTAAACACAAATCTAATATTACTTCATGTTTAATCTCTGAGTAAATCTGTGACACTGCTGCTGTTCAGACTCATTACATCACATAATATAATACTAGAAATAGTACACATGCATGTTTTTTGTATTTTATTTTTTTTTACATAAATCTTCTAATCACCTTCTGCCCTGATCATAAATACCACATATTTAATTATTTTTAGACTTGTAACCCTTTTTATGCCAGAGTATATAATAGCATCTTAATTTTTTTGTTAAAAAAACAAAAACAAAGCAAAACACACACACACAAAATGATTTTTTTTTTATATTGTCTAAGGAAAGTGGATTTTGCTAGAGGGGTTATTACAGCCTTGGGTCTTTCAAAGATTACCAACAACACTGATTCAGATTAATTTAGTTTTTTTTGTTTTAACAATAAGTTACGTCGCTCCTGTTCAAAAGTGTCCCAGTCATAAAACATCATTATGTTCAAATTGAATAATAAATATTAATTATAAGATTACATAACAACCCCCCACACACAAAAAAAAAAGGGAGTCCAGGATTCAAAATAAATAGGCATCAATTATATAATCAACACACATCATAATGAAACTAAACAAATAATGAATAAATAAATCACATTAATCAAATTTGTACCAGCAATGATTTAAGATGTGCTGTTGTTTGATCCCAGAGTTTGATGTATTTTCCTTTTGCTTTGTGACTTCGAGCAATAGAAATCTCCAGATAAGCAATGTCTAAAAAAGTCAATATCCACTGATGAAGAGACACAGTGTGGGGAAGCTTCCATCTCATTGCTTTAAGTTTTTTTGTGCAGTTAGACCAACCAGAAAAACACGCTCCTGTCCCACCACAGACTGAGGCTGGATGGCTCGTTTAGGAGCATCACCTCTGGGGAGAGAGGGGAGCTGATATTTAACATAGCAGCCAGATTTTTGACAACAACCTCCCAGGACACTCCCAGACCATGTGATAAAATGCCAACTGAATTTGTCGCGCAGTGTACAATTTGGATCGATTTCAAGCTTCATATTATGAAGTTTTTACATAAATCTTTTTATCAGCGTGTGCCCTGACTGTTCTTCACAAAAAAACACAAAAAAACAAAAAATGTGTATAAAGTTTTTATGATGTTTTGTGAAGGGGACATATTTGTCACTTAACAGTAACAACATAACTTTTTAAAATTGGGGTTAATTATTTGTTGGCAACAGCCAGAGTTGAACAGCGCAGCATTGGCGTTGCATTTATTAATTATCATATATATATATAGTTGTATTGTAGGTATATTGTATATATATATATATATATATAGTAGGAGACATAATAAAAGGCAGAACATTGTGTCAAATATCCAGTGGTTTTGTCAGCCAAGGACAGCCACAGCCTTCTGTTTGACAAATGCACACGAGCAGAGCAGAAAGCAGTACACGTCTCCTGCTATCTTAGTTTCCTCTTTATTTACGTCCTTCCATTGTTATTATTATTAACCAAATGTGTCATCCCACACTAAAGTCACTCAGCTCAGAGAATCCACTGTTTCACTGAGTTTTCTGTAAGGGAATGACTTAAAGAATAAATGTCCTGTATTTCAAGCACAGGGAGGAGGACTGGGCCTCTCTGCTGCTGTCAGAGCAAACTTTTACTGCTGCTGCTACTACAACTAATACAAATACTAATAAAAATACAAATATAAATACTAATACTGCGATGTAAATCCCATCCCAACTGCTACAATAGTAGAAGAGTATCCTACAGAGCAGAAGTACTGTCCCCTTACGAACCAGCCTCGGGTCCTTGGGCAGTAACCTCCTGACTGTTCCCAGCTCTAGACCTAAGACCAGGGGAGACCAGGGCCAGGGGCTCCCTCCCCGGCTGCTAGAGCAATCTGCCTGAGAAACACCGGCTGGCTAACCCAGGTAGCATCTTCTAAAAACCTTTTAAAGATTTTTTTTTGTTGTTTTTTTTTTTTTTTTTTTTGTTCTTATAGATAAGCCTTTTTATAATCCTATTTTTCTTCCATTTTGATTTATCTATTGTACTTTTTAAGTTTTTTCTAGCCCTTGACAATGTTGCTTTTAAGTCCGTTTCATTCCATCTTGTGTGATTTTAATTTTACCTGTCTTTGTATTTATTGAGGATGTGTTTGTGCATCCTCATATCTAATGTGTAAAGCACTTTCTCTCTGTTTTGAGTGCGTTATGAGTAAAGTTAGTATTATTATCACTATTATTATTACTTCTACTACAGTTACTACTACAACTGCTGCTGCGTGGTCCAAAGACATGCAAAAACTACTACTATTGCTACTACTACTGCTACATGAAACTGATGTAAAACTACTCTTGCTGCTGTTGCTGTTACTGATTGCAGCATTGGTACTCATACTACTTTAATTTCTCCTGCTACTACTGCTGCTACTGCCATTACTACTACAAATACTGTGCACGTCAACATGAAATCTCCTGTCCTTTTTCTGCTTCTGCCCTCGCAACTCTCCTCTCTGTCCTTGTATCCACAGCCGGTGCATGCTAAGTGTGAAACATGAAGATTACCTGTAATACTTCTGTAATATTTCTCCTCTGTGCACACAGTTCCGGTGTAAAGCCCCTCTGTCGCCTGCAGCCGTCTCTGTCCTCGCATTGAAACCAAATCCTCGGCTCCTCCATCTGCATAAAATAATGATGAGCACAATCCCTGTCACGAACGTGTACGGCGGGGCGGCAGTGCAGAGTGAAGTATTCCTGTCCTGTAGTAGTTCCATAAATACAGACATTAAAAATACATGTCCCACACTCGCACGCCTTCAGGGACAGTTTTTATCACGTACTTGTACTTTTACTGCAGCCGTACAGCGAAAGAGGAAGTACCAGTTCACCTGTACATGCATGTGAGAGGACGGGGCGTGAACCCACAATAACACTCCACTCAGAGAGCTCAGGAGTCTAACCCACAACCTCCTCCTTACTGAGAGACAGCAGGAGACAGGGTAAAGCCTCCTGTTCCTCCTCTTAACCATGTTATAAAGTCATCTCCTCCTCACAAACAGACCTCGAGTAGTATTTTGATTCATTAACATACGTTGGAGTAATCCTGTATGCTGTGGCGCTTCCCTTCTCCAGACCTGAAAACGCTCAGTCTCACGGCTCTATGAAGACACATGAAACCGTGAAGTGCTCCTGCGCGTTTCTAAAGCCCATACACCATCACCGGACTCGTTCTGATCATTTCAGAGCTTAAACTGCCGTCAAGCTCATTTATCTATCTGTTAGCCTCATGTTGCTAATAGTCGTGCTAAACAGCCATTTTACACTCTGCTCATTTCACAGTTTTCCACAGATACATTATTTTAAGTTATAAAACCTGAAATACTAATGTAAAGAAGTCCAACACTATTCCAGAAAGACTGAAAAAGCAGAATGTGGCTATTTAAGCTCAGTTGATGAAGATGCACTCCTTGTCTTTCCAGATGTTCTTACAATAATTACTGCTTTGTTTGGAAACATCTGGCCTTTATTGAGGTCATTCACAGCCCACACTGCAAAATATCAATATCTACTTTACACAAAAAAAAAAAAAAATGCAAAAACCCAAAAACTAAAGGCAACAGGATCCCTCAACATTTTTTTGTTTGGGCCAACTCAAAATCTCAAGTTTTTAACACTGAATATTTTTTGTTTCATCTAATTTGATGTTTATATGTCTAAAAACTTAAAATTTTAAGTTTTGCTCTCTATCATTTGTTAACTCATCTTACAGCCAACTTACTATACATCGTCAGAAAAGTATTATTATTGATATAAATAAAAACTAAGTAAGTAAACTTTATTTATATAGCACCTTTCACAGATAAAGATCACAAAGTGCTTTACAAAGTGCAGCAATATGAAATTAAAGAAACATTTAAACTACAAATTTAAAACAATATTAAAAACACAACAGTAAAACATAAAACCCAGTCAACTAAAAGCTTGTCTAAATAAAAGAATCTTTAGCTGCTTTTTAAAGGAATTAGCAGAGTCGGCCACACAGAGGAACAGGGGCAGAGCTTTCCACTGCCTGAAAAGACAGGTCTCCTCGAGTTTTGAAAACAAGTTTTAGGGACCTTAAGGAGGTTCTGGCCCGAAGGCCGAAGACTGCTGCCAGAAACATAAGGAGATAAATTGTCTGTGATGTATTGAGGAGCCTGTCTGTTCAATGCTCTGAAGGTTAAAACCAATATTTTAAAATCAATTCTAAATTTGACGGGAAGCCAGTGTAAGGAGGATAAAATCAGTGTGGTGTGAGCTTCTGTTGGATCCTGTTAAAAACCTTGCTGCAGCTTTCTGACTTTCAGCATTTGAAGTCGTTTGAGAGCAGATTTGTTAAAACAAGTAAAAAGTGAATTGCAAAAGTCTAAACGAGAAGAACTGAAAGCATGGATAATTATCTCCAAATTTGCATTTGACAGCAATGCTTTAAGTTTTCTGAAGCGCATATTATCAGTGTGTCCCTGGGCAAGACACTTCACCCACCTTGCCTGTGTATGAATGTGTCCGTGTGGCTGTATTTGGTGGTGGTCGGAGGCACAGATTGGCAGCCACGCTTCCGTCAGTCTGTCCCAGGGCAAATGTGGCTACAGAAGTAGCTTACTACCACCGAGTGGGACTGAGGAGTGAATGAATAATGCAATGTAAAGCGCTTTGGTGTCTAGAAAGGCGCTATATAAATAAATAAATCAAAATTATTATTATTGTTGTTATTATTAGCAAAACAAAAATTAACAAAAATTAGTGAGTGAACAAAAATATTTCTTGTTGAAAACTTTTTTTGAGTTGGCCCAAAAACTTCTTCTTTGTCTTTGAGTTTTTGCAGCTTTTTTTTTCTTCTTTTTTTTTTTTTTTTTCAGCAATTGATTTGAGCAATTTTCACTAGATTGGATTTATTTACTTATTAGGTAACTTCTTTCTAGAATATTTCACTTATTTTAAGTTGTTTCCTCTCTGTTTCAAGCTATTTTTACATATTTCAAGCTAAAGTATCTGTCCATAGGGTAAGTGGAATTTTTTTACCCCATGGACAGATAATTAAATTAAAAAATGTGTAAATAAAGACTAAAAATGTGAATTCAAGTCATTTTAACTAATGTAGTGCAGCACACTGAGCACTAACAGTCTGTCTCTGAATCATCTGCTCGACCGCTGAGGAAACCAGGACCACTGCACTGCACCATTCTGATCCTGCTACAGAAGACCAGACCAGACTAACGCAGACTTTACATCCGTCTAATCCGTTTCCCCGATGCACATCCGCGTCTGAATCTGACGCCGCTCTCCCCTCAGGACCCTCTGCTCTCTGTTAAATCGATTAGAAGAACACGTTTGCATAAGGGATACAATAATCCTAATGATGGATCGGCTCTGGATGTCCCGGCGGCGTCTGTGGGAGCGAGGCTTATTTTCTGTTATTTCTGCAGAAGTGTTCCTACTCTCAAACTAAACGCTCCACTTAAATCCAAAGCTTTTCACCTTTAAATTATGTATTCCCTAAAAAACTGTGGCTGTGCAGGAAAAGTGCTCTCGATGATGAAGGTAATTACATTTAGGCTCATTATCATTTAGAGGCTTTCAGACAAACTTCATCTGAGCCCTGCGATATAAAAACGTCTGCCGTAGCGTTCTGTAAAAAGGTAAAAAGTGCCTCTCACACACACACAGACGAACGTTCACTCTTACATTCACTCTGGGACAGTCTCCAGGTCAGGTCTGTGTATGGAGAGAACCCACAGTGAGAGACAGCAGGGAATAGGCTAACCACTCTGCCACAGTCAATCTAGAGCCTATTTAAATATAATGTTCTCTCATCAAAAACATACCTGGAGTTTCTTGTTTCATTCATGCCTGTTTGAGTAATCCTGCACTCTCTGGCGCTGACCTGTTTCCTGCACTCATACGTGTTGAAAATTCTTTAAAACGGTAAATAAAAACATCTGTCTTTATTCGTACAAAGACATTTTATACTTAATGTTGAATCTCTGGCATTTTTTAGTGAAACTCAAATTCGAAATTAAATATGTAATAATCTTACTGTCTTTAAAATAAAAAGTAGATAAAAAAATAAACTCCTGTTACATTTATTTTGTATATATTTAAAATCTCAAACTATCTTAACAAATGTAAAATAAACAATAAATAAAATTCTTTAACAAATTTATTACAAACTATTATTAACGCCCCTTTTAAACAAGCTATTAAACCTAAACATCGTGCAACAAAATATAATATTAGCAGTTTCACTTTCTTTTTATCATTTGAACTTTCTTTTCAATAGTTTAATATAAAAAGATCACAATGTTTTTTATTTTGGAAATATATTATGAAATAATTCCAAGTACCCCCTGCAACGTGCTTGCATACCCATAGGGGTCCCCGTACCCCTGGTTGGGAAACACAGCTTTATGGCACAAGTAGAATACTTATTAAAAATGTTACATAATGCTTTTAAAGGCTGTAAAATGTGCTGCTGTTCTAGAGGTGACCTAGACTGATTTAAAAATATAAATAAAAGCAGAATATAGACACTTAAAATAGTCACATGTAGAGTAACTTACTATTGAAACTGTCGAGACCAAGTGTAGTCTGAGCCACGCAGAGACAGTGTTTTTTTGAATGTTTCTTTAAGACTCAGAGGCAATTGGAGCTGCTGCTTTTGGGAGAACTTTCCAAAGTGACGCTAAATGAATTTGCTAACTCTGTGAAACCACTGGGGCTCGGAGTAAAAGGTGGATCTGTGCAAAGCTCTGGACTCTTAATGAGTCTGTAACCTCCGCGTTTGTGCAGATGTGATTCAGACTGGAGGCAGTGTCACAAACAAAACCACTCTGGAGTTTTTATTAGCTGTGTTCTGCTTTCCTCAGTCTTTATGTCTCTGAAGAGGAACACCTCTTCTTTGGGGAGCTTTTACTGGGACTTCACAGAGAACGCTTGGATTAGATGTCTGTCGCCCCCTGTTGGCAGCGCTGGGGAGTGGACAGAGCATAAAATGGCTAATTAGCAACGGCATTTGGGATTTTTAAGTTCAGTCGATGAAGATGCACTCCTCAACTTGTCTTTCCAGATGTTCTCACAGTAACTATGCCCTGTTTGGAAACATCTGGCCTTTATTTAGGTCATTCATATCCCAGCACACGATGCATATTTTACATTTACCTGAGCTCCTCGCAGATAGAGGATTTTTAATATGCAACCTTAAAATAATCTCAAAAGTGCTTTGTAAAGTTTATACTTCACACAAGTAATGTTTTTGTTTAGTACTTTGACTACTTTAGTTTGAGTACCAGATACTCTTTGCCATTGTTCTCCATTTAAAGTTGGGAGATGTGAGTTCGGGAGGGGGAAAATCTTTGGTCCAGTGCTCTTAAAAAATCCAGGTATTAAGACATCAGAACAGAGAGAGGAAGGGGATCAGAGGCATGCTGACTCAAGTTAAACCTCCTGTATTTAAGTGAGGTAAGGTAAGGTAAGGTATACTTTAGTGTCCCCATGGGGAAGTTTGTTCTCTGCATTTCAAAGCCGCTGGAGCGACTTGTCAGTAGCAGTGGGCTGCCGCTGTGCAGCACACGTGGACCCTTCTCCAGATCTTGAGCCAGGATCCTGGTCAGGAGGATTCTAGCTGGAGGATTAGCTTCTGTGCATGTTTTAGGTTGATGGTGGAAACCGTATCATCCAGAGAAAACTCACCCAGGCACAGGGAGAACATGCAAACTCCTCACATGGTCCAGGAATCGAACCTGGGACTTTTTTGCTGTGAGGCGAGAGTGCTAACCACCAAGCCTGTGCTGCTCACAGGGACGTGCCAGTGTACCATAGGATGGTCTTCATCAGGGCATACATCATTTTGCATTTAAGCCTTGACATCTGCATCCTCTGTGCAGCATTTGTCTTCTTTAGATTTGTGCTGTGTAATGACACAGAGTGGTAATCCATGTATATGTCCAGTGTCGTTACCCTCTGAGCCAGAACTGTAGAGTCAGATTAGGTACCTCTGCTCCTCACTCAATCCAGTCCTGATTTCAGTCTGTGAGAATCATTTTTTCTTAAGACAAAACTCATCTTTGTTGCAGAGAAACTGGGACAGACCTGACTTGACTCTGTATCACTGCAGTATCTTTACCTGTAACTTTTTCAGCGTGAACTTGTCACCTGCAAACTTTGAAAACATTATGCTGCAGGGCTCGGCAATCATCCAGAAATCCTCGTGAACTGTCTCTATCCAAATGAGAGAACCCAGATTTAAGAACTCGACTGCTGTACGAACCTAGAGGATAAAAACTTTGTGAGTTCTTTGCTTTTCCTCCCACCTTTCTCCAAACACACACCTGTGCAGGTGAACTGGAGACTCTAGTGAATGATTGTCTGTCACTGTGTTCTCTTCACCTGGAGGCACACTACAAGATTTTTTTTGCCTGATTTTACCTCAATTCAGAGTCACCCCGGGTCTGTACCAATCAACACTAGGTGCAGGGATTCGTCAGCCGAGAAATCAGTGTGTGAGGTTCGAAGACTGGAATCACATAGAGGCTCCACCAGATGTTTAAAGCCTCTGAACAAACCTTTTTTTTTTTTGTCTCATGTATCCTGAGATTTTTGTCAAACCAGGAGTACCCTCTTACTCATGATTCTTCAAGTGCTATTTTAGCAAGAACAAAGACATATTATATACAAATGTTCATGTTTGTTTTTCATTTGTTAATTTTTATTTCTAAAAAATAAATAAAATGTAAATGCATCTGATTGTAAATATAAAATATGACAAAATCTATCTTACTACACATTTTGTTTAAAAAAACTTTAAAATGATAATTGAACTAACTCTTTAACAAACTGGTAAACCTAATATATTTGACGAAATATATTTGTACAACTTTAATCTTTATCTCTCCCCTCTCCAGTCACCTGCAACCTCTAACACTAATCTATAAAAGACAAACAAATCAGTAGCTAGTATTTGCAGTTCATATACAACAAGAAATACAGCCTTTTAAACTTAACCTCTTTAGCAGCTCCAGCAAGGGCGTGAAGTGTCAACCTGTCAAGACCCCTCTCCAGATCTGAGCTTGGATCCTGGTCAGGAGAACTGAGCAGGAGGATTATTGTGCATATTTTAGTTTGAGAGGGGAAACTCCACCCAGACACAGGGTGAACTCCACACAGAAAGGCTTCACACAGTCCCGGAATCAAACCTGGGACCTTCTTTCCAGTGCTGGAGTTAAATCATCATTTCTCGAGTCTAAGTCACTCTCCAGTCCTCAATGTTTGAGTTGAGAGTCCAAGTCTTGATTCAAGACCATATAAGCTGGGCGTTTTGGGATGTTAAGCTTTCTTAATTGTGTCAGAATGGAAATTATTCAGATGCAGACACTGTTTTGACTGTATCTGTGGCACAAAACCCACAGAAACAGTGTAAAAATAGTTTCCTATAAACAGGTCTGGGATCAGTCAGGACTATTTTACTATTTTATTTTTTCACACAGTTCACCCTAAACTCTAATGACTTTAAACTGACAGTATTCAGGCTCTAACAAACAATTTAAAACCACCTTTGAAAAGATAATATATCATTCTTATACAATATATATGGAAGGGCACTTTGCATGTGACTGTGGCTTGAAGGGGCATCTACGTATGATCAAGTCCCAGTCCAGGGCGAACCCATGGTACTCCAGTCTGAGTCCAAGTCTGAGTCATCAGTGTCCAAGTCCAAGTCCTCAACGTGAACCTCGTCGAGTCACTGCCCCTCAGAAACTCACGACTTCGACCCAAGTCATCAGTCGTATGTTTGAGTCGAGTCACAAAGATGAGGCCAATAACTGGACTCTCGAAGCTCGATTCTTTCATCTCTGCTTCTTCCTGTGAGGCGACAGGGCTCACCACTCTGCCACTGTGCCACTGAGCTTGTTATCTGTATTATTATCACTCCCTTGTACTCTCTGACAGGTTACAACACATACTTCTCCTCTGTATCTGTGCAGCACTCGTCTCTTCATGTTGTTGTCTGTCCTGACTAATTTAAACCCGTGGCGTCTGTGGTTTGTCCCTTTCTCGCTGTCACTCTGTGTATTATCCTTGATCCCTGTCTGCTCCTGGCCTTCGTTTGTCTGTCAAAGCCTCTTCTTCCTTTTCCATTCCTCCTGCGTAGAATCGCCGCTGCCACTCATGTTTTACCTGTAACTCTTGTATTAATGCGGTTCTTGCCTAATGCGGCTGCAGCAGAAACCCTGGCAGGGCCGTGATCTGTTTTCCTCGGGCGCTTCGTGCTCTCGTCTGTCTAAGATTTTAATTATTAATGCCACATTGACACTCGCCTCATGCCGAATGGAACAAGGGTTATCAGAAAGATATCCAAAATCTGTCTAACAAGAGGCTGGCGTGAGATTTTAACAAGAAGCAGAGAGGCGTTGTCCCTGTCTCTCAATGGCAAAGCTATAGTGCCCAGACCAAACCAGAGATCTTCAAGTTCAGGGTTAAATGCTCTATACACTAAGGCACAAAGACCTTATACAGTATCCAGTGCTTTAAAGCAGAATTGAGTCACTTTTTTACCTTATATAAACAGTTCCGGAGTCTGTGTGATGGTTAAAGTTACACTGTGTAAGATTCCCGGTCTTGCGCCTCTAGAGGCCACAGGTGCCACTGCACCGTCGCAAAACGTAAACACTAGGGCCCCTCCTCCTTCTGAAACTGTGCGAGCGTGCGTCTATTTCCATCATTGTTTCAACTTTAGTTGACCTGCTGCTACCTTTGGAAGTTTGGACTGGATCTTCTATAGAGTTAGCGCTAGCGTTAGCTTATCAACAAATATCGCGCAATGGTCGCAGCAAAAACAACTAATAACTGTATGAAAAAGCACGTTCTAAAGAAAAAATAAAGAGGCTAATTTACCTGCCCAACAATAAAGATGCAAAAACGTGATCCGATTTGCAGCCTTCTCTGTCTCTCATCTGACGCCAGCGAGCAAAAGTCTGTCCGATGTTGACTCTTGTCTGTGATCTGGTGCGGTCCCTTTCACATTTTCTTTTTCTTGCCTCGTCCGACATTGTCTTCATCTTCTTGTGTCCTTCGGCCCTGAGGAACTGGCGAAAATAACAACGCTAAAAGTAGCTTCCTGGTTATACCTGCGCCTCAAGTCGTTCCCTGTCACGTGACTCTTCCTCAACAGCGGAGCGCTCCCGGCCAAGTTGCGAGGGTGGTTTCTCAGTACAGAAGCCCCGCTCGGAGCAACAGATCGCACCTCAGGCTTTATAATCGCTCAAAAAATCACAAAAACAAGTCCGTATGCCCCACATATTTAGGAGAAAGGTTACACAGTGTAACTTTAAATGAGTTGTGGGATAACTGAAACGTGCGGTGTCTCCCCCTGGTGTCTCTGGGCTGAAATTGACACTTGCAACAGTGAGTGTCGTCGACCCGGTGTCACAGAAGTCTTGCTGTAGGGGGCGCTTTATAGAGGAAAATGAGGCAAAACAGCAAAGAAACGAACAGAGTTACTGAATTCCGCTTTAAGTACACAAAAAGAAGTGGCGGTTCTACAGACTGCATATTAGCCCACAGTATTTAATATATATTGTTATTGTCTTATATATTATTATAGCCTAGATGATGATTTGCAGACTGTTCACACCATTTTTCTTAATTTGGTGAAAGAATTAGAATCAGAATTGTATTTACTGCCAGTGTAAGTGAAAAGGTTTCACATTACTAGGAATTTATTTTGGTAATTTCATACAAACCAGAACCATTGAGAGAGTTATGACTTCCTCATGGACTCTAACAGGTCAGTTTTTTGCTCTAATGGTTCTTAGCAAATAGTTCCCGAAGTTAGCTTGTAGTGCTAAACAGCTGTACAGTGAGACAGTGTTCATGGAGCATTTTAGAAGATTAAGTTGTTTGAAGAATCACAGTTTATTCTATCTACAAATTTAATTCTACATCACAGAGCTAAAAATGACCGTTTCAGGAATAACGTGACCTTCTGTATTCTGGATCATATGCATAAACTCTCTTTAAACAGTACAACAGACTGTCTGTCAGGGTGATGGGGGGAGTGAGACTGAGACATTCTGGAAGTCTATAATCATCTCCACTGTCTTCTGGGCGTTCCAGTTCCAGGTTCTTGTGGTTGCACCAGGACACCAGCCGGGCCACCTCCCTCCTTTAGGCAGACTCATCCCCGTCCCAGATGAGCCCAGTAAGGGTGGTGTCATCGGCAAACTTGATGAGCTTGACAGACTGGTGGCCAGAGGTGCAGCAGTTTGTGTACAGGGGGAAGAGCAGAGGGGAAAGTACACAGCCTTTGGGGAAATCTGGTAAATTTAGGTGCCACAGCGCTCATGTTATGAAATTATATTACCGTATTTTCTGCACTATAAGGCGCATCGGATTATAAGGCGCACCTTCAATTAATGGCCTATTTTAAAACTGTTTTCATATATAGGGCGCACCGCATTATAAGGCGCATCCACTAGATGGCGCTGCGCTAAAGGGAATGTCAATAAAACAGTCAGATAAGTCAGTCAGTCAAACTTTATTAATAGAATACAAACCAGCGTTCTTACAACTCCCTCATTGAAAACAATGTATTTCCAACTCCATTTGTCACAGTTCAAAGCTACATGAACAGCGTTCGAGCGCTCAGTTTTCTGTCCCCTCAATGTCGCAACTCTTGTACATGAACAGCCGGAACTGGAATTCCCCTTTATCGTTTTTACCGCTGTCACTTTGGCGACGCCCCCTGAATACGGTAGCCATAATTAACCAACACTGATCCATATATAAGGCGCATCAGATTATAAGGCGCACTGTCAGTTTTTGAGAAAATTAAAGGCTTTTAGGTGCGCCTTATAGTGCAGAAAATACGGTACACTTGTGGAACAGTAGATACCGATAGATTTAGATTTAGATTTATTAAAAAGATTGAGATGGCAGGAGACAACATTCAATGTAAAGCCTGAAATGCATCAATCACAACATTATAAATAATAAAAACATAACTAAAACATCAGTAAAACACTAAAATTATAAATTATACCACAAAAGTCACCTATAAAATAAAGCCTAAGAGCACGAATAAAAGACGAAAAAGATATATTTTATGTCTTTTTGTCATGCTTTTGTTTGCTAAAAATTGCCTTTGGTGTCTCAGCACATATCCAGTGTAGGGTGCCTGAGTTATAAAGGTGTGCAGAGGAGAGGAACTGTCTTTTAGGACGTAAGTGAGGGTGTGCAGTGTGGCCTCATCCCACCTCTCACACAAGGAGGGAAGGGAAGAAGGTGAGATGCCATTTATCGTACAGGATCTTTTTTTTGCACATGTTCTAATTCTTCTGAGAGGCCTTTTGTCAACCCACTCCACACTGGGCTGGCCCACTCCAGAACAGGTCTAATGAAGGTCAGATAGATCTGTTTGAGGACGTCAGGTGGGAGTCCAGCTCTTCTGGCCACACTAAGGTTGTGTATCCTGTGGCGTGTTTTGGAGAGCATGTATCTGACATGTGCGTCCCAGGATAAATCTGAGGATATTTGAACTCCAAGAAGTTTAAATGAGGAGACTGTGCAGATTATTTGAACTACAGGAGGGGCAGGGCAGGGGATGTTAGCCTCCTTTCTAGCACTAATGATCATGTTCATGGTTTTTGCCTCAGTAATTGCCAGTGAGAACCCCTGAGTCCAGAGCCTTCTGCGTCAAACCAGGCAATGACCCCATCAGGAGCTCAGTCAGTGTGAGGTCATCTGCATACTTCACAGGAAAAACAGAAGAGGGAAGACATAAATCCAGATAAATAAATGATGATGATGACTGCTTCGAAGCGGTTTAAGCACTGAAATGATCAGAATGAGAAGCACTTCCTGGTTTCTCATGTTTACCTAGAGCCGTGAGACCGAGTGTTTTCATTTTCAGCTCCTGAGAAGGGCAGCTCCTCAGCATACAGGATTACTCAAACACGTAAATGAGACAAAATACTACTCCTGGTGTGTTTTTGAGGAGGAGACGACCTTATAACATGGTTAAAAGAGAAGAACAGGACAGTTAGAGGAATAGGGAGCTTTAAACAATTCCAGATCCGCACCAAAAAACATTTTTTCTTTCTTGGTCCATTTCACCAAAATCCCTCCATTACTATTTTTCCATCATGTGGCAAACAGACAAAGCAGCCCTGGTGAAAACATCACCTCTTTAGCTCAAATAATTAAAGTTATGGACTTGGAAAACCCATTATAATAATGATGATGGCAGAAATATAGAGAAGTTATATAAGCTGCTGGATGGAGTTAGCTTATTTTGATGCTTCGTACGTCCAAGTTTGTTTTTTAATTGATGCTTGTGGAGATAAAATATTAGCAACTCCGACAGCTCCTTCAATATCTGCCAACGCTGCGGGTCAGTAACCATGTGATTAACTTTAGTCCAGAGCGTGCCAAGAGTATTTCTGTCTTATTTATTTTAATGGTTTCTGAATATTGAATTGTTCAGAAAGCAGAGAGTGGGAGGACACAGGGAAACTGCCAGGACCGGGCTACAAGAGGAGAACAATGGTTGAGTCATAGAGAGGAGGAGAGGAGGGAGAGGATGGAGAGGAGGTGGAGGAGGCTGGCGATGAATTTAATAGATTACATTTGTAACCTGTTCAGCAAGATCCATTCACTTTCTCAGTGAAGTGAAGTGGGTCTCGCAAACCTTTTTCCAACTAAATAAGTCCTACCTGAAGTGTTTATCTAAAATGGGGCGGGCTTATATGATTCTCTGCTTCTCTTTTTGTTTGTTTTTTTGTTTTTGTTTTATTTGTATGACGCCATTTTCCTCCAAAAGTAAATATACAGAGCTGTACACTGTTTCTGGATAAATAAATGAGAGCAGACTGGATGTAGAGGGCTTGTTGATTGGTCAGTGCTTCCTGGAGTGGGAGGGGCTTTTTGGGAGAGGCGGAGGTTTGTGGAACTGAGCGTTGTGAGGCTGCAGAAACTCAGCGCCAGAGAATACAGGATTATTCAAACCAAACACAACTCCAGGTCTGTTTTTGATGAGTGAACATTATAACATGGGAGGACATTCATATAGACTAGAGCTCTGTTAAGCTGTTTTATTTATAATTAATGTGACGTCACTTGTTTGTGTAACACTCTGGTAATTCCTCTATGTCACCTTTGTCAATTAACCGCTGTCCTGAACTACAATACTACAATCCTGGTGTTACTCAGGCCTAAACCCTGGTTTGACTCTGGCCTAAAACCTGGTTTAACTCTGGCCTAAACCCTGGCTTAACCCTGCTCTAAACCATGGTCTAACTCTGGTCTAAACCTCGATCTAACCCTGCTCTAAACCATGGTCTAACTCTGGTCTAACACTGGTCTAATTCAGGGCATTTCTAAATATTATGTTTTTTGCCTGGAGTTTTATTTTTTGTTTGTTTGTTTTTTCTCAGTTTTAAATGTAGATTCTGTGTTTTAATTTGAATGCTCATTACAGACATTATATTATTATTATTATTCATTAATCATTTTATCATTTGAACGTATCATGCATTAGGATCACACATTTTCTACCATCTCTTTCTAACGGTATCCTCTTGTGTTGTGCTGAATTGAGTTATTTACTTTCCTTGTATCACCTGACACCTTTGCCATAATGTTTCCAGTTTCAGAAATCATGTTTGGCTCTCTTAAATCCCGTAGCTTCTTACATTAGAGTATCTGTCTCTAAAGGCTGATACAGAATCTAGAACTGACTGTGTTTCTGTCTCCCTTGTCTTCCAGAGGGACAGTGGAGGCGAGGTTCGTGTACGTCTTCGTGTTGGGGATCCTGTTCTCGGGGACCAAAGACCTGCTGCGCTCCCAGATCAGCAGCAGCAGCAGCAGCTCCACGGACCCCCGCCTGAGGAGCAGAGGACTATGGG
Source organism: Bostrychus sinensis (assembly GCA_020698575.1). Lineage (NCBI taxonomy): Eukaryota > Metazoa > Chordata > Actinopteri > Gobiiformes > Eleotridae > Bostrychus > Bostrychus sinensis. The sequence goes on from CM036248.1 coordinate 6,778,783, forward strand.
AGATCTACAGCGGCTTTGTCCTGCTGGTGGCGCTGCTGTTCCGGGCCCATAACCTGCCGGTGCTGTGCGGGAGTCTGCTGATCCAGGCTCTGATGGGACAGTTCATCTGGAGACGGCTGCACTACGACGCCGCGCAGACCACCATCATGCACTACTGGTTCGGACAGGCTTTCTTCTACTTTCAGGTAAGAAAATTTTATTTCTTCGTCGTGGCTGCTGTTAGTGGAGGATGTATCAGCAGCAGGTGAACATTTTATCCCCAAAGTTAATGTGTTAGAAGCAGGAAAATGGGAAAGGATTAGAGTTTGACAATAGGGCCAAACTGTGATGGCTAGAGACGACAGGGTCTGCGCTTCTCCAGAACTGCAGCTCTTCTGGTGCGTGTCTAGCCCATAGACATAAACAGGAGATACTGCGATCTGTGTTGTCACATAATGCCGGGGATTTATTCTGGTTTTGGTTGTCTCCGAAAAATTAACAACAAAACCAGGAAAATATGGAATGATATTTCACAAGTTATTAATAGTTAGTTTACCTAAGTTAACAGTCATTAAATTAAAAGTTACATCTTATGCCCAGTAAAGAAAACAAAATAAGCATTTTTGTTTGTAGTAAGTAGCTCCTCCTACTTTTCTAAAGCAGGAGAGTCTGGTTCCTCAGCCACAGAGAGCCGTTTCCAGTGGACTCTCTGGATCCCGGCCTATCACAGTCGTTTATCTGCAGCCCTGCGTCTCACAGAAGCAGAAGATAATCTCCTATCAGAAATAACCAAGATGGCGCCGGCTTATACAGAGTGAATTTAATAACTTCTCTGCGCTGATTAAGGGCGTTTAATGCTTTCCTTCATCTCCTGTTGGTTCTGCTGAAGTCCTTGTTGTTTTTGTCTTCGTCCTGTTTTTATCTTAACAACAGTAAAGTCCCTCTGGCGTCCAACGTAACAACCGCATTCAAACAAACCCACTTTTTCCACAAGTCTTTGTAAAACTGGCTTCTGCTGCTGTTCTGAGGGAGAGGAGTCAGAATACACAGGGCAGAGCTGAATGTCACACAGAGGGCTTTGGGAAGTTGTTGTCAGGAATATGGTGAAAACAAAACTTTCTGTAAGTAAAACTCTACAGCGCTGAGTGCATAGTGTTGTTTGTGTATTGTCATAAAGTTACCTCCAAAATATTCAGCGCTCAGCAAAGTCTCACTGTGTTTTTATGCAGCTGCAACATCTCAAGCTTCCACTTCACGATAAACATATTCCATAAAACAAACCGACTTTTTATCAATAAAACATGAATTGTTAGTGTTTAAATGCCTTTATAGTACTGTGCAAAAGTCTTTGACAGGTTTTTAACAAAGGCAATGAACAAAAAAGACACAAATATGTGAGTGAAGTTAGTGTCTTGCGTCCGTGTCTTAAAATGGAACAGAATCTCTTAAAACTCTATCTGGGTCCAAACAGATACTTGAAACCAGACTTAAGCCTTTGTCCTTGGATCTTTACTGACATTTTGACAAATCATCATCACCAAACTCCATTACGGACACATACACGGTACAAAGCACAGAAAGAAAAGTTACAGACAGACACAAGAGAACATTTTCATACATTTCTATATAAACCAAGTGATAGACTGGAAAAGAACCGGACTTTATGTGGGGTTGTTCAGTGAGAAAGTTTGATAACCTGCACATCTGTACACAGCAGCGCACTCTTAATTAACAGCATTTTCCACACGTCGCTAAACCCTTTGCTCTGTAATAACACACAAACTGTGGTCTTGGTCTTTTTAGAACTGAGTATATTTACACAGGTCTAAAAAGGTCAAACTTTGTCTAATTCTGACTCTGTGACCGTCTCGCCTCAAACTGTATTCAGCTTCATAAACTCTGTGCTGACTGCTGCAGGAGTGGCCCATTCAAACTTTATACACAACTTCACCTTGGACACATTTTTTTATACATTTTTACCTTTTAGCGGAAAATACAGAGCCTCTAAAACTTTTCAGTCCAAGGACCAGCTTTATTTGACTACAGTGGGCCTAAACTGGGACTAACTTGGGTCTGAACCAAGGCCTAAAATACAGATTAACCCAGAAAAATGCATCACAAAACCAGGTCTAAGCCAGAACTAAACCAGGTCTAAACCAGGTCATAACTAGAGCTAAACCAAAGCTGAACTAGGTCTATACCAGAGCTGAACCAGGTCTAAACTAGGGCTAAATCAAATCTAAACCAGGTCTAAACCAGGTCTAAACCAGAGCTAAACCAGAGCTAAACCAGAGCTAAACCAAAGCTAAACCAGAGCTAAACCATGTCTAAACCAGGTCTAAACCAGAGCTAAATCAGAGCTAAACCAGGTCTAAACCAGAGCTAAACCAAAGCTAAACCAGAGCTAAACCATGTCTAAACCAAGTCTAAACCAGAGCTAAACCAAAGCTAAACCAGAGCTAAACTAGGGCTAAACCAGGTCTAAACCAGGTCTAAACCAGGTCTAAACCAGAGCTAAACCAGAGCTAAACCAGAGCTAAACTAGGGCTAAACCAGGTCTAAACCAGGTCTAAACCAGAGCTAAACCAAAGCTAAACCAGAGCTAAACTAGGGCTAAACCAGGTCTAAACCAGGTCTAAACCAAGTCTAAACCAGAGCTAAACCAAAGCTAAACCAGAGCTAAACTAGGGCTAAACCAGGTCTAAACCAGGTCTAAACCAGAGCTAAACCAGAGCTAAACCATATCTAAACCAGGTCTAAACCAGAGCTAAACCAAAGCTAAACCAGAGCTAAACTAGGGCTAAACCAGATCTAAACCAGAGCTAAACCAGATCCAAACCAGGTCATAACTAAACCTAAACCAAAGCTGAACTAGGTCTATACCAGAGCTGAACCAGGTCTAAACTAGAACTAAACCAGGTCCAAATGAGGTCCAAACCAGGTCTAGACCAGGTCTAAACCAGAGGTAAACCAAACAAGGACTGAACCAGGTGTAAATCAGAACAAAACCAGGACCAAACCAAGACAGAACCAGGACTTCACTGTCTCTAAACCAGGACTAGACCAGGTCTAAACCAAAGCTAAACCAGAACTAAACCAGGTCTAAGCAGTGGTCTACACTTTACAACTGGATCAAACTCTAACTTAAACCAAACCAGGATGAAACTTGGTCTAAACCAGGACTAAGCATTGGTCTTCACTTTACTTCTGAATCAAACCAGGACTTCACTGCAAAAGAAGAAGCCTGCGTACCATCATTGGGACCTATACCACAGTTTAAGAACCACTGCTCTCAGTCTGTAGTCAGTTCTTATGTTACTCTGAAGGCTGTTTTATCATGTGACTGACGTTTATGCTTGTTTTATCCTTGTCGTTGCTCCTGCCTGCGTCTCCAAACTCTGTCCAGAGTTTGACCTTCTGCAGTATTACTCATCACCAACATCTCATAGACCCACATATTACAAAACACTGGCGTATCCGATCCCCCCTCTCTTTCTGCAGGCGGAGTTAATGTGGACAGAGACCGGACCTGACAGGACAGGAAGCACCAGAGCGCCCCCGGTGTTCTCTGATTTAACCTGAGGAGCAGAGAGCGGGGACACGTTTAGGAGCTTTCACTGCTGATAAACTGCAGTACTACAGGCCTGAAAAAGTGTGTGTATTTAAATATTATGACCTTCTCTCTGCTTTTATTGGCATCGCGAGCTGGAATAGACCTCTTTACACCTGCGTTTTCCTCTGAGCCGCACACAGCAGAGACACTGGGGGGTTATAGACCAGGATTTACTGATATCTTCGTGCTGCATTAATGGGCTGTACGATAGATTCATTCATCAGTTAATTTGTGTTTTTAATATGGAGCAAAAGCTCTGCGTGCTCCGCTGTGTTGGGGCTAATGCTGCTGCAAGCTCCAGAGCAGCTTAAATACTGACTGTGGAGACTCTGCTGAAAAATAATATCAGAGAAAGGACCTCTGTAATGTCTTTGTTTACTTTGTGTCTACATTCAATTCAAAAACATAATTTTGAAACATAATTTTGGAGATTTATTTACTTAATTAAGTTTCGATTGTTTGACTTGTTTAAAGAGATTTTTTCTTATTTCGAGAAAAATTATCTGCCTGTGCAACATAGAAATTGCATTAAGTATCTTGAAATAAGACATTTCCATACATTACTGCGTTTATTTTTCTTTTCTTTTTTTTCAGAAGCCTTTTCCGCAGCGTAGTATGATGCGTTTAGCGCCCTTTAACAAGACTTTGTATGAAAGTCATTTTGCAGCTGAAAACGTCTGTACTAGAGGTTGAGTGATATATCGGGCCGATTTTTGCATTTTTTTTTTTTAGACGATGATCAGGGTCATGTCCAGGCTCCATGTGACTGAAGGACCACATCTTGTAGCAGTTTGGGCTCTTACTCTGCAGTTTACAGGAAACATCCAAAATCTCTTTATCTCAGCCTGAAAAGCTCAAAAGCAGCAATAAAAAGATTTTGCTGCCTTCTCTGGAACAGAACCTCATAGAACAATAAAATCCAAATGCATTTTGTAGTTCTCTCCAAACTCTACCTGCACAGAGTCTGACTGAGATGGACTTAATGGTTTTCACAAAAAAACTCACCTTTAACTGTTCTCACTGTCACATTCTAACAAATTTGTTTATGTTTAAATAAGCATTGCTAAAACAAATGGCTATATAAAATTTATTTCTCTCATAAAATTAAGAAATCAACCCAGTGTTGATCGGGCTGCTCTGAAATTAAAAAATTTAAATTGGCATCAGCCATAGAAAAACCCAATCGGTCGACATCTAGTCTCTACGTGTAGGTTTAAAGGTGAATTTGTGTCAGGACTGAGGACTCTGTGAGGAGCTGTAAACCCAGATTTCATTTAGCTCAGTGTTAAGTCTATAAAACTAATGAGAAACGCAACAGCCTCATAACTTACACCATTTAACCCAGAAAGGTTCAGGCCCACTTACTCTGACTGTCCTGTCCTGAGGGGGACCAGACACCACCTGCTCTTCCTCTACACTTTATGTCTAACATATACCAACAAACCCTTTTTACTTTTGCCTAAAGCTGGGGACATACTCCACGATTTTCTCAGTCATTACAGATTCTGAAAAGACTAGGAGCACACACTAATGACTGGTTTCAGCAGATTTAGTTCTGACGACTCACACACTCACACACTACAAGATCTATTGAGGCCACAACTGATGCCAACCAAATGCAGCAAACTCTGGCGGGGAACTTGCGAGAACTAAATGGTAAACAAATATGGAGGCTACGTGGGTCACTGTTGCCGTTGTGTGCGCAGCTATCTGTGTGAAAAAAAGGAAAAAGAAAGAACGTCTATGTATCCAGTTTCACTTGGGTAGCGCTCAACTTTCTTGTGTTTGCCATGGTTGTTTATGTTTTCTTCTTCTTCTACTTCAAATATCCGCTTATATTTCCTGTTGCTTCCGCTTCGTTCTCTGACGCTATTTCCTGTGTCCTATCAACTGTTTTTCATCGGCCGCTGGACTCCATGAATTCCCAGTTGGATGTAAACAGCCCACACTACAGGAGTGTGGTCCAGAGTCGGTGTTTGATTGCTTGCGACTGATGTCAGGCCTGGTTTTTGCGCCGATTCGAGTCTTTGAACATCACACACTAACGGATTTCAGGGCCGACTGCTGATTACGATTCCCTGCAACTAGTGCTGACTGCTACAGACTCAGAGCAACTGTGAATTGTTATAAAATCATAGTGTGTCCCCAGCTTAAAGTTACACTGTGTAATTGAGGCACAGGTATAACCAGGAAGCTACTTTTAGCGTTGTTATTTTTGCCAGTTTGTCAGGGCCGAAGGACACAAGAAGATGAAGACAATGTTGGACGAGGCAAGAAAAAGAAAATGTGAAAGGGACCGCACCAGATCGCAAACAAGAGTCAACATCGGACAGACTTTTGCTCGCTGGCGTCAGATGAGAGACAGAGAAGGCTGCAAATCGGATCACGTTTTTGCTTCTTTATTGTTGGGCAGGTAAATTAGCCTCTTTATTTTTTCTTTAGAACGTGCTTTTTCATACAGTTATTAGTTGTTTTTACTGCGACCATTGTGCGGTATTTGTTGATAAGCTAACGCTAGCGCTAACTCTATAGAAGATCCAGTCCAAACTTCCAAAGGTAGCAGCAGGTCAACTAAAGTTGAAACAATGATGAAAATAGACGCACGCTCGCACAGTTTCAGAAGGAGGAGGGGCCCCTAGTGTTTACGTTTTGCGATGGTGCAGTGGCACCTGTGGCCTCTAGAGGCGCAAGACCGGGAATTTTACACAGTGTAACTTTAAGTAAATACTTTGAGTACTTTGTCCACCACTGCCTAAATTACTTGTGGGCTTAGTTTGGGTGTACAAGATTTGTCATTTTTAAATACTGGGCGTCCTGATATTACACTGTCCAGTTGGCTGACCAGTCCTGTTTCTACTTCAAAGAATATAAGAGTTTCTCAGCCTGGTGCTGTTTTTATTTGACTCAGCTGATGTTTACTGAGAGAAGGCAGATGTTCCTCAGCACAGAGACCTGGACTCTGTTTGATCTGAGTCCTGGTGTCACAGGGGTCCCACCTGCTTCTCTTCATGAAATAAACTTCTTAGTTCTTTTTCCTCAAATGCACCTGGTGGAATCTATTATTTCGACAGAGCACTTGTGGTATATATTCAGCAAATGAACACATCAGAGCTTTGCAAGGTTAAAGGAAAGAACTGGAGGAGCAGACAGGAGCAGAGCTGAAGATGTCTCTGTTCTCTCTGTTCGTGACGAGGATGGATCGTTCAGGAGTGCAACACAAGGACAGGTCAAGAGGAAGACCAGAGATGTAGTGAAAGAGGACATGAAGTTAGTTGGAGTGAGAGAAGAGGATGCAGAGGAGAGCAGGGTATCCCCAAGGTCTTAAAAGCAATAAAAAGGTATTAAATTTGATCATGTCAAACTCAAGGCCTTAAAAGTATTAAATATAATGAGTAGGTATTACATTTTGTCCATCTTGGTCTTTAAATTTGTAAAAACATAGTTAATATTACAAAAGCAAGGTCAGCGCAATAACAAAATACTGTATATTTATTGAAGAATATATGTTATCATTGAAATGCAAGATTCATTTATTCATGATTTCTTTACTGCAGCACTGGAGTTCTTTCATTATTCATATTAGACTTTTAAATTAAAAGCCTTGAGTTTCAGAGAGTAGTATGGATCATTTCTTAGCGTAAAATTCATATACATTATTGTTCTGTTGTTGAATTTAACTCATAAGTGTAGGTTATGAGAGTTAACTTAGCCACTTGTCTTCATAGTAAACTTAACTTTAGTTAACAGTGAAATCCTGTGATCACTGCACAAACGAACCAGAAGCTGAAGTGTGGAGTGAGTTCAGACACAGATGTGGGCCGCTCTGACAAAACGCTGCAACTTCATTTTATAAACTAATGAATAATTTAAAAATTGTGTTGAACTTTTTTTTCTTTTTTTTTTCAGACAGGAAAAGTCCATCAGTGCCTTTTTAACTGCATCAGAAATAAACTTTTAAATTAAATATCTGGGAACTAACAGAAAACGTCTCTTAAATTATGCATTAGTTAAAAAAAATAATTGGATTTCACCAATTACTTTAAAATATTTAGTTTTTGTTTTTTTCACTTATGAGAATATTTGGCTTTACTCGTACAATTATGTTAACCAGGTCTAAACCAGGACTAAACCAGGTCCAAACCAGGACTAAACCAAGGAATACACTGGGACTAACCCTGGACTAACCCAGAAATAAACTAGGACTAAACCAGAACTAAATCAGGACTAAACTGGGACTAAATCAGGACTAAACTGGGACTAAACCAGGAGTAAACTAGGACTCAACCAGAACTAAACCAAGGAATACACCGGGACTAACCCAGAACTAACCCAGAACTAAACTAGGACTAAACCGGGACTAAACCAGGGCTAAACCAGGACTAAACTAGGACTAAACCACGACTAAACCAAGGAATACACCGGGACTAACCCTGGACTAACCCTGGACTAACCCAGAACTAAACCAGAACTAAACTAGGACTAAACTGGGACTAAACCGGGACTAAACCAAGGCTAAACCAGGACTTAACCAGAACTAAACCAAGGAATACACCGGGACTAACCCTGGACTAACCCAGAACTAACCCAAAAATAAACTAGGACTAAACTGGGACTAAACCAGGACTAAACTAGGACTATTATTATTATTATTATTATTATTCAGCTCTAAGATACACTTTCTCTGCAGCCATTAATTCAACAGCCAATGGGAGTGTTTCTTTACCATTAAGCCTGCATACAGTAATGTGTTATGGTTTTGTTTTTTCACAGATTCCTTTTACAATATGTTATCAGATGATTACTGATGATTACAGTCCTGTACTTGGCAGAACCGGGACACACACAAATATATAACAGCCTCAGTTAAAACACCACAGGCCTGGCCTACAGTGAAGTGTGATATAATGCAGTTGGCCGTAGGTTCTTATGCGTCATCTCTGCCTTAGATTTGTTTTTAGTGCGTCCCCCCCTCGTGTCTTTGTCCTTGTGTCTTGGCTCAGATGTTGGACCATCACAAATTAACCGTCCCAGAGCAGAGAGAGAAGGAGAGCCCACTTCTGATCTGGCTCCATGAGCAGGCAGTGGGTCTGACCCTGGTTTAGGGACAGCAGCAGGAGGAGTGTTAGGAGATTGGACCAGGAGTGACTGCAGCAGAACAGAAGTCCTCTCCCAGGTCTAAACCAGGACTAAACCTGGTCTAAACCAGCGCTGGCTCACTCCACTAAACATCAGAAAACAGAGACACAGAGATAGTGAAAAGAGAAGCAAAAATCTGACAGTAAATTAATTAAAACCTGAATATATCAGAGATAGGAGCAAAAACGTTGGTTGTGGGCTTTTAATAAAACTCAGTCTCAGTCTGTCCCAGGACATCTGTCGCTCCAGGAGTATCTCACCACCACTGAGTGTGACTGAAGAGTGGAGATATTGTTGTTTGAAAGTAGCTCTGTATCATGTCTAATAGATGACTTTTCCAGGTTCATCTTTGTGAGTCATGAGAGGCCTGACCCGGTCTCACCAGCTCTGGGTCTCAGGTGGGACGCAGAGAGAGGCAGTTACATTTATTCACTGTGCGCAGCTGAGAGGGACCTCTATCTCCTCTCTCCTGTTTACTCTCTGTGTGTGAGGGTAGATTCTGTCCCACCTGCTTTCGGCTCTGACAGTGACAGACTAACCACATCACCAGGGGCTATTTAGAGACAATTCACCTCGATGTCTTTGGACAGAGTTGGAAAGCCAGAGTATTCAGGGACATGCAGAGTGAAGAAAGCCATTACCGTCCTGGAGGTTTGTCTCTGAACTCCTCCCTCAGAGTGGGAAGGTCTGAACCACCCTGTTTTCCAGAAATATTACATGATAAGTGAATAATGAAGCTTAACTTTCTTCCCAAATGTAAATGGCATAGACATGCATTTGCCTCACTGGGCCGGCCAGACAAACGCTTTTTCTATTCTATTCAAAGAAGTTAGTGGTACCCCTTCGCTAACATTTTGTTTATGTTGGTGGAACAATGAGGGGATTGAAGGGCGGGACATAAGCAATGTACAGCTGACCGGTTTCATAAACAAACAGATTTTTGCATTTTTTATTTATATTTTTTCAGAAAACACCAGACTACAACAATATTTCTCGCAGCTCTGTACCCATTTCTGAACAGGGACAGGAACAAAAGCCAGTTGTACAAAGACTTGGGTAAAAAGTGGGTTGGTTTGAATGTGGTGTTTACGTGGGACATGAGCTGTACTTTACTGTTGTTAAAATGGAAACAGGACGAAGACAAAAATCACACAGAGGACTGAACAACAACGGGGACTTCAGCAGAATCAACAGGTGACAAAGAAAAGCCCTAAACACCGTTAATCTGCTCAGAGAAGTTATTAAATTCACTCTGTATAAGCCGGCGCCATCTTGGTTATTTCTGACAGGAGATTAACTTCTGCTTCTGTGAGAGCTGCAGATAAATGACTGTGATAGGCCAGGTCCAAATCAACCGGAGAGAAACAGTTCACTGCGAGTGAGGAACCAGACTGTCCCGCTTTAGGCCTCATCATTGTGTTTCACTTTGACAAGAGCTGCTGAAATAAATGTACTCTCATAGTGTGTTCTGTTTTATTTGGTGTGTAATGTGCACAAAAGTCCTTAAACTGAGGAAACTAAAGAGTATTTTAATGAGTAATTTCCGTGTTGTTGATGTGCTGGATGTTGTTGGTCCCAGAGGTTTCTTCTTTTCACGCTCGAGCAGCGTCTTCACAGCGTCTTCACAGCGGCTCCATATGTACAAAATCCTCCTCACTCTCTCAGGTCTGGGGTCTGTGGTCTGTCTGGGTTCTGTGTTTTTTTTTGTTGTTTTTTTTTAAATCCTACCAGCTGTTCCGCTCCCGGTGCATTCTGGGACGTGAGCGCGCCGCGGAGGGGGAATGAACAGACTCTGAGTCACGATTTGGTTTTGAGATGCAGCAAAGGCTCGTCCCCAAAGACTCCCAGACATCAGTGTTCTGGTCGAGGTTAGACATATTAACAGCAGAGCCACCGAAACGACGCCATTCTGCTCTGAATGTTGCCGAATAAATCAATTTATGGGTAAAACCAACCATGCTGCTATGTTTTGGCTGCAGAAAACACATCTCCACAAATTGATGGATTTCATTTCACAAACTATATAAAGTGTTGGGATGAAAAAACAACACAAGCAGACGTCTAAAGGAAAGCCATTAGCAGGAAGTTATTATACCTTGTTGATGTTTATGTTGAGACTGAAATGAGACCACTGTAAAATCTCCATCCACATTACAACACAGTATTACCCGAATTTACACCGAGGCCGTCAGAGCTGCTCCTGTGGATCTCCCCCCTCTGTTTTACTGACTACTCACCGTCTGAACACAAAGCTGTGGTCTCTGACCCCCAGGCATTCAACTTCTTCATGTTGTCTTCTAAAATGACCGCTTGGTGTCATATTATGATATTTCTCCTTCAAAAACTAACTTTTTTATGTGCGATGTTCACATTACTTTTGTTTTAGTGAGCTTTTATTTTGAAAGTGTAATGTAGGGCTGCACAATATATCGCAAAATTATTGTTATCGCAATATCAGCGAACGCAATATCCGTATTGCAAGAATCTAAATATATCGCAATAACGCTGTGGTCTTCCATCTGACAGAGATTTACACTGAAGAATCATTTTCCGCCAGAGCCTTAAAAGAACATGTGTTGTGACTAAATAAAAATGTTTAAAAAGTCCAGTTTTAGTGGTTGTTTTAGCCTTGTTTTATTCCTGGTTTAGTCTGTATTAAGTTTTGATTTTGTCGCTGTTTTGACTTGTAAATACAGGAACTTACATTTTTATGAAATGTAATGAATTTAACTTACTAGTTACTATGTTTGAAAAGTAGGCTCTATTTTCAAATATGGCAATAATATTGTTATTGCAATTTTCAACATAGTTATCGAATATCGTATGGTTTCTCCTTATCGTGCAGCCCTAGTGTAGTCGAAGTTTATTTTGACATATTGTTTCTCCGACTGTATGCTGTACGATGTGGGCCTCAGACGCTCATCATTTTTCCATAATTTTTCATCTCAGAAAGTCGGGATATTGGCGTCACCACATGTAGACCAACAGCGTTTTTTGGTCAGTGATGTTATTAATGAGCGCATATCGAGTCAGATTTAAAGTTCGTGAATACATTTAGCCAAAGAGCTTAGAAGTCCGGGGTAAAATAAATTAATTCTGTTCCTTCTATGCAATCGACAGCTTTAAGTAAAGTCATATTATTAGCAGCGTTTAGTCAAAGAGCTCATGTTCAAAAAGCAAATAAATCAGTAACTTTTCCGCTGTCTATGAAGCAGGTGACATCAGGAGGGGAAACTGGGAGCAGGTTTTGATCCGAGTTCTTTTTCCGACTTGCGCAGGTGCTAATGTGCGTCTTTTAAAGCGGAACTCAGTAACTCTGCTTGTTTCTTCGCTGTTTTGCCTTATTTTTCTCCATAGAGCTCCCCCTACAGTGCGGAGTAAAGCACTATTTGTAAATACTCGCACACGCAGTTGTCCTCCTGTTGTGATCCCTCGCTTGGCTTTACTTTTGTTTTTCCCTCCGCGTGACTGTACAAAGTTTTTTTGTACTATCTTTTGTACTTTGCTATCTTGTTGTTTGGCTCTAATCATGATGTGTCGCTTTCTCGTGAGACCCAATACTTCCGTGACTCCGAGTCTCCGACACTCAGACCTGTAAGTGTAATTTTCATCCCCGAGACAGCAGGGGGCGCTACAGGACGCTTTATTCACCCCACAACAACTCATTTATCCATCACACAGACTCCCAAACTGTTTATTTAAGGTAAAAAAAGTTACTGAGTTCTGCTTTAACTCGTAAAAACTTTTTCTCGAGTTTCTGAGGCTCACATGAATGCACCAGGAGCAGGAGTTTGTTTCCAAACACCAAAGTAGTATTTCATTTCTCAGTAAAATAAAAGCAGGAAAGGCAGCTCTCTGTTGTTGTGGGTGAGAGATTGTGGAACACTAGGTCACAGACGGCTAAAGTAAACCTAATGGGGCTTAAAACACTTTATCACCTTTTTCACCAAATGCTTCCAAAATGGCCGTTAGTTTTCCCCATGTCCTCGCGCCTCATTTACTGGTCTTGGTTTTGGCTCGGTCCTGTTTTGTCTTGGACTTTACTTGTTTTGATTAGTGTGGTCCTGAATCCAAAACTGTTTAGTAGTTTTCTGATGTAATTATCATCTTTTGTGCAAAGGGAAACGGACGGTCTCCAAACCGAATAACCTCAGTTGTTGGGGTTTTGTTTGGTCCAAAGACGGTCTCAGATGGACACAGATTTGATCATGTGACAGAGCTGCCCAGAAAACTCATTAAGCACCTGCTCTAGAGCCGAATACATGGGGATGCAAGTGGCTGTGTGATTCTTTTGTGTTCTCTTTGAGCTAAACGGGTGTGCAAGTGAAGATTCCTATTTCACAAATTAGTCTCATTCAGTAGGATTTGCAATGAGTTAAAAAGTGCAATGCTCATGAAGTTCCTGTAGGAGCGAGGGTTGGCTTCAGGAATATCGATAAAAACTCGATCAGGCCATTACACACAGGATTTTTTATTGTTCCTGTGAGCTATAGTTGCAGAAAGACACATTACGAAAGTATATTAGATACTTTTCGTCACCACAGTAAATCTTCTGATTCACATTCTGATTTGGCATTATACACTGGATGCTCTTCTTGATGCAACCCTCTCCATTTATCCAGGCTTGGGACTGGCACAAGGCTGAGTGAGACCCCCTTCATTAGTGGTTGTTGAAGTTAACACTACTATTTTCAACACCAATGTATGAAACACATTATGTGGCTCACCAGTGTTCATTTTGTTGATAAATAATTTGGTCATAGTTTTTGTCAATGACATATTTTTGCAGCCAAAAAAAAAAAAAAAACTAATTAATGAAGACTAAAACTATGACTAAATGCAATGAAATTTTTTGAAAGGGATAGAAATGAAATGAATGAATGAGTGGAGACAAGATCCTTGCTCATGTAATTTAATTCAAAGAGCTCGTCCTGTAGCACCAGACACGTTTTATCGAGGGTTTGACCACAGCACGCCAGAAACATGGCTCCACCCTGTTCCCTCTCCCCACTTCATCAAACTCAAGGTTTAACTGTGCTCTCTTCCTGTTTTCAGAAAAATGCGTTTTTTTTGAGAGTCCTCTCCTCTCCTTTCATCTCTCCCTCTCTCGATGCTTTCTTCCTTTAACACGTGATAAACGAGCAAACTCTGAGCTAAACTCAGAAACAGAACCTGACTTTATTACATTCTTATTTACAGTAAAAACTGAATTTCAGCAGAATTTACGTATAAAAAAGACACACATAACGTACACTGACTAACTCCACAGTGTTCCCAGCCAAGAGAGATGCACACATCAGTTAGTTAAATAATATAGCTGTGTGATTCTGGATGTTTCTCCAGTTCTGCACATGTTCACTTGATTCAATGATAATACACCTTAATGTTTACCTGCTATTTGCAGCTAACATAAATCAACGGTTTAATAATAATTTAATACGCTGAAGCAATGGGCTTATAACTGCATACTCAGTCCGAAAGCCAAATCTGGCTCTTGGTACAGTACAAGGTCCTTAAAGCAGACCAGTACTATTAAAAACCTTAAATATTTTGTAAAAATATATACATAAATTACTATTCAATAAAAAAATAGATATTAGAGTCAACTAAATCAGCTGAAATTGTATGACATTAATTGACTAAAACTAGACTAAAACTAAACAGCATTTTAGTCAAAAGACTATGACTAAAACTAAATTAATTAGGCACATAAGGCCTCTGCTAGGCCTTCTTTGCCTTCTCTTTTCTTCCTATATCTATAGGCTTATGCTTCCTATTTTTGTGAAAACTGCCCATGTTATTTACAGTTCAGAGGTGGAGAAAAAACTCAAAATCTGTGCTCAAGAAAAAGTAGTTACTTAAAAATACACTGCTCAAAAAAATAAAGGGAACACTTAAACAACACAATGTAACTCCAAGTCAATCCCACTTCTGTGAAATCAAACTGTGTCCACTTAGGAAGCAACACTGACATCAGTTTCACTGCTGTTGTGCAAATGGAACAGACAACAGCTGGAAATTATAGGCAATTAGCAAGACTCCCCCAATAAAGGAGTGGTTCTGCAGGAGGTGACCACAGACCACTTCTCAGTTCCTATGCTTTCTGGCTGATGTTTTGGTCACTTTTGAAGCTGGCGGTGCTTTCACTCTGTGGTAGCATGAGATGGAGTCTACAACCCACACAAGTGGCTCAGGTAGTGCAGCTCATCCAGGATGGCACATCAATGCGAGCTGTGGCAAGAAGGTTTGCTTTGTCAGCGTAGTGTCCAGAGCAGGGAGGCGCTACCAGGAGACAGGCCAGTACATCAGGCGACGAGGAGGAGGCCGTAGGAGGGCAACAACCCAGCAGCAAGACCGCTACCTCCTCTTTGTGCAAGGAGGAACAGGAGGAGCACTGCCAGAGCCCTGCAGAATGACCTCCAGCAGGCCACAAATGTGCATGTGTCTGCTCAAACGCTCACAAACAGACTCCATGAGGGTGGTATGAAGGCCCCACGTCCACAGGTGGGGGTTGTGCTTACAGCCCAACACCGTGCAGGACGTTTGGCATTTGCCAGAGAACACCAAGATTGGCAAATTCACCACTGGCGCCCTGTGCTCTTCACAGATGAAAGCAGGTTCACACTGAGCACATGTGACAGGTGGACTGATGGATCTAAGTCATGGTGAACTACCCGACCAGCTCCAGACTCTCTTCTGTTTAGGTCTGAGAGTTGCTGAGGGTCCTGAGGGTCTGACTTCTACCCAAAAAACAAACGGAGGGGCGGGAGCAAAATGGAAGGGGTAAGAGAAGAAAGGAGAAAGGAAAATGTGTAGTAAAAAGGACACGACTACACTGTGCAATGCCGGTAGCAGAGCTCGAACCACCAACCTTTGGGGTTTCTTTATAACATATCTATCTCCTTTGCGTCCATTTTTTAATTGTTTTTATTTTCTTTTTTAGTTTAGTTGAGCATTAACGTCTTCTGCTGCTTCAACACACACCCCCCCCCTACACTTACTCAGTATTTGGCGCTGTTGTTGTTGAAATGTTTTGTTTGTATCACATGCAATTAAATACAAATACAGTTTCTGTATATTTTTTGCTCAGCATGTTTCGACCGTGGACAGAACAAGCTGTTTACGCTGTGAGCAAACACTGTTCCTCTCTTGTCCCATTAGACCTCGCCCTCCTGCACATGATGTATGGGGCTCACTAACGTCCCTTTTAATTGGCTCTCTCCGTCTCCCGAACAAAGTCTCCTTCTGCTCCAGGAAACAAAGCGAACATATGCAGGGACAGAGTGTTTCTTCTTAAAACTCCCAGTTGCATCATGACAATAATAAAACAGTCCCGGAGATAAAACGCCACTGAAAACAGCGGCTTTAGAGCAGCGTATCTCACAAACAGAGCGGGCCGTGTGCTAAAGGGGAGACGTCCCTGTGGTTAAAGGTAAAAAACCCTAACAAGACTCCAGACAGGAACACACCTGGGCGGCTGGGCGGTGCCAGAGAGCTCCAGATAATGATGACAAAGCAAAGAGACCTGCTGCTGTGTGAGGAGAGAAGATTTTATAAAAACCTATATTAGACCTGTTAGTAGGGAGGCCGCCTGTCCCACATTTGGTTGTACTGCACAGTCATTTAGGCCCATGGTTCTCGACTGATCTGGCTTCGGGACCCGCCA
Source organism: Bostrychus sinensis (assembly GCA_020698575.1). Lineage (NCBI taxonomy): Eukaryota > Metazoa > Chordata > Actinopteri > Gobiiformes > Eleotridae > Bostrychus > Bostrychus sinensis. Next base: position 6,795,177 of record CM036248.1, read on the forward strand.
TCATTCTGTAATGACAAGCCATGACTCAAATAGAAAAGATATTGAAAATTAGGATTGGAAAATTAAGAGATCTTTCAGAAAAATTTGAAAATATTAAGGAAAATTAAGAGATCTTTTAGAAAAAATTGAAGATATTGAGGAAAATTAAGAGATCTTTTAGAAAAATGTGAAGATATTGAGGAAAATTAAGAGATCTTTTAGAAAAATTTGAAGATATTGAGGAAAATTAAGAGATCTTTTAGAAAAAAATTAAGATATTGAGGAAAATTAAGAGATTTTTCAGAAAAAATTGAAGATATTGAGGAAAATTAAGAGATCTTTTAGAAAAATTTGAAGATATTGAGGAAAATTAAGAGATCTTTTAGAAAAATTTGAAGATATTGAGGAAAATTAAGAGATCTTTTAGAAAAAAATTAAGATATTGAGGAAAATTAAGAGATCTTTTAGAAAAATTTGAAGATATTGAGGAAAATTAAGAGATCTTTTAGAAAAAAATTAAGATATTGAGGAAAATTAAGAGATCTTTTAGAAAAATTTGAAGATATTGAGGAAAATTAAGAGATCTTTTAGAAAAAAATTAAGATATTGAGGGAAATTAAGAGATTTTTCAGAAAAATTTGAAGATATTGAGGAAAATTAAGAGATCTTTTAGAAAAATTTTAAGATATTGAGGAAAATTAAGAGATCTTTCAGAAAAATTTGAAGATATTGAGGAAAATTAAGAGATCTTTTAGAAAAATTTGAAGATATTGAGGAAAATTAAGAGATCTTTTAGAAAAAAATTAAGATATTGAGGAAAATTAAGAGATTTTTCAGAAAAATTTGAAGATATTGAGGAAAATTAAGAGATCTTTTAGAAAAATTTTAAGATATTGAGGAAAATTAAGAGATCTTTCAGAAAAAATTTAAGATATTGAGGAAAATTAAGAGATTTTTCAGAAAGATGTGAAGATATTGAGGAAAATTAAGAGATCTTTCAGAAAAATTTGAAGATATTGAGGAAAATTAAGAGATCTTTTAGAAAAAAATTAAGATATTGAGGAAAATTAAGAGATTTTTCAGAAAAATTTGAAGATATTGAGGAAAATTAAGAGATCTTTTAGAAAAATTTTAAGATATTGAGGAAAATTAAGAGATCTTTCAGAAAAAATTTAAGATATTGAGGAAAATTAAGAGATTTTTCAGAAAGATGTGAAGATATTGAGGAAAATTAAGAGATCTTTCAGAAAAATTTGAAGATATTGAGGAAAATTAAGAGATTTTTCAGAAAGATGTGAAGATATTGAGGAAAATTAAGAGATCTTTTAGAAAAATTTGAAGATATTGAGGAAAATTAAGAGTTTTTTCAGAAAAATTTGAAGATATTGAGGAAAATGAAGCAGTACTCACATCAATCTAAGGTACAACAGTAACGTTATAGAACTGAATTTTTTGTTCTGGTTGAGTTTCTTTTATATTATTCTATTCTATATGTCCCACACTGCCACCTACTGTTAAGGAGTGTAAATGATGATGACTTATTTTTAAAAATTTAACTTTTTTTTTTTTTTTTTTTTTTTTGCCCTGACAAAGGCCCGCAACCCACTGAAAACAGTTCTGTCCCTCCGTCCCACTTTTTAATATAATGTCCCTCTTTTTCATTGGATCTGAGTGGATCTTATAAAAAGAGAGATTCATGTTAAGAACAACAAGGTCAGCTCAGTATTCTCTGTATAAAAAGTAGAATAAAAATTTGTGGGCGTCCCGTCTTGCTGGGTCGAAAATAAGGTTTGTGTTTTGCTGCCTCTGTGTTTTAGGAAAGGGGCTGTGAGCTGTGTTGGTGCTGGATTGTTTTGAGAAAATGCAGACCTTTTTTAGCATAACAGATGTTCAATAGGCCCTAAACTAAGCAATCTTGTATCTCAGTAGGTTGATAAGTTAGGTTTTTATATCCAAACTTAACTCCAAATTTATTTCTCCTGTCTGTCCCACCTGGTCCCTCCAAATCGCATAACTTCTTGTGGGCTGTTCCTCAGAAGTGGTCCAAATATATGGAGGACCAAAACTGCCAAATCACTCAGTAAATAAATGCTCTCAATGGCAAATAATTATTTAAACAGGACTAAAAATATGCTGAACTAAAAATATATATTATTTAAAAGAAGATGTAAGTTTTGGTTTGGTAAAGGCCTATAATTACTCCCTTTCTGTAATTATTTCTCAGTTTTTCCATTTGTGTTTTAATTTATTTTTGCTTTAATTAATTTTCTTTATTCCCACATTTATTTATTGATTGATTCCTGTCACAGAAATGCAAATGAAGGGGGCGGTGTTTGAGAAAAGCAATCAAAACAACAGATAATCTGCAGAGAGTCCACACAGTGATCACTCGCCCAGATCGACCAATGACACTGCCAGCACACGCCCCCTTTTATTTGCATTTCGGTGACACAAATCATAAATCAATAATTAAATAAAGGAAAAAATAAATTAAAGCACAAATGAAGAAATGTAGAAATAAATACAGAAAGGGAATAATTATAGGGCTTTATTTAGTTATTTTAAAGCTTCAGTCAAAAAATATATATCTTAATTTTCGCATTTGTCCTGTTTATTTATTCATTCAAAAAAAAAAGCTGAGATTTATTATCTTTTGGGAGAGGCCTGTGTCATTTCCGGTCAAATAAATTCTGGTTGAATAAAAGTAACTTTAAGTCACAATTTGCCATGGGAACGAATAATTTCGTGCTTCCCTGTAAATGTTTGTGGTCAAAAACAAAGTAAAAACTAAATAAAAACTAATCAATGAGGATTAAAACTAAAATTAAATGTATTGAAATGTTTGCCAACGAATAAAAATGAAACATGAATGAACAGAAGGGACGAGAGAAGATAACATCCTAATGAATCAATTTATTCATTATAATAAACATAATTAGGGCTTTATTTATGTATTTTAATCAAAACTTACTACTTCATTTTTTTGTCCTGTTTAAATAATTATTTGTCAGTGAGCGCGTTTGTTTATGAATATATTTATTGATTGATTTTGCAGTTTTGGTTTAAGGAAGGAACAGAGGGGAACCCGAAGACTGAGGGCCCGAAAGGAGTCAGAGTGTGTATGTGTGTGTGTGTGTGTGTGTGTGTGTGTGTGTATTCTCCATTGTAATGAGACGTGTGTGTGTCTTTCTTCAGGGAAACTCCAACAACATCGGCACCGTGGACATCTCCGTGGGCTTCGTGGGCCTGGACAGTTACGTGGAGGCTCCGGCCGTGTTCCTCACAGCTCTGAGCACCTACGCCGGGCCCCTGCTGTGGGCCGCTCACCTGGTCTGCTTCCTCAGCTCTCACACGCACAGGTAACGTCTGCTGATTCTTTACTTAGCCCAGGGTTTTTATAGTGTGTAGTGTTGCTGATGCGGTGCAATTCTTCAACATACTAGAGATTTAATGTTGGTGTAACAGCCTGGCAGTGTTTACGGAGACAATGGACCTTCTCTTGCCAAGGTTTGTACATAAACCACTCAAAATGTTTTCTTGCATTCACCATTGTTTTCCTGAGTAGAAAATGTTCTTGTGGAAAAACTAATCCAAAGTACAGTGTCTGAGCACTAAATCCTGCAGTTTTATAATATAACCTGACTGTTAACCTGACTGTTTGAGGAGGCAAATCCCAAGAACTGAGATTCACCCCGGTGCAGCAAACAAGCTTTTCTTATGATTAAAAAATAATACAGTATTTTCCGGACTATAAGTAGCACTTTTTTTCATGGTCTGGCAAGGGGTGTGACGTATACTCAGGTGCGACTTATATATTAAAATATTTCAGGTGTTGCAACAAAAAGTTAAAAAGCAGTCATCTGGATTGGATTTTCACGTTTCACCTCTTATCCAAGAGGCTTTCTCAATTCTGAAATGAACTGGTAAGAGAGCTGGTTTATATTCTTCTAGGAAGGAGGAGTTTAGACCTGAAACTAAATTCTATTGGTCACTGTGACCATGAAAAGCCTGAGTGGTTTCGGGTCGTTAGGAGTCCTTTGTCCTCAGCTGGAGTGAGAGTCGTTAACCCTCCCCAGCCTGGGCAGCTCCTTCCAAGGCTGCCCAGGCTCTAGACTAGGGCTGCACAATATATCGCAAAATTATCGTTATCGCAATATCAGCAAACACAATATCCGTATCGCAAGAATCTAAATATATCGCAATAACACTGTGGTCTTCCATCTGACAGAGATTTACACTGAAGAATCATTTTCCACCAGAGCCTTAAAAGAACATGTGTAGTGACTAAATAAAAATGTGTAAAAAGTCCAGTTTTAGTGGTGATTTAATGAATTTAGTCACAGCTTAGCCTTGTTTTATTCCTGGTTTAGTCTGTGTTAAGTTTTTATTTTGTCGCTGTTTTGACTTGTAAATACAGGAACTTACATTTTTGCGAAATGTAGTGAATTTAACTTACTATGTTCAAAATGTAGGCTCTATTTTCAAATATGGCAATAATATCGTTATCGCAATTTTCAACATAGTTATCGAATATCGCATGTTTTCTCCATATCGTGCAGCCCTATTCTAGACCAGGTCAAAAATTGTAAATCAATCAAATTTAGCAAAAATTAGAGCCCTCCAAGCTCCACACTGTTACTTGTGCTGTGGCTAACGCTGCTGCAGCTCCAGATCTGCAGACTCTGAAAACACTAATAATCTCAGAGAAAGAACTCTTATTACCTCTGTAATGTCCTCGTTTGGATGTGGCAGCAGTTTAGCCAAAACAAACAGCTTAGTGTGATGCACAGTAGTAACTTTGTTTATGTACAGTATGCTCATTAGCCGCATGCTCTGGAGCCTTTTGCATCTTTTCATATAATAATACATAAAGATATAAAAATATAATAAAGCCTGTAATCGACTATAATCGACCTGTACTTTTGAAGCAGAAAGGAGAACACTCAAAGGCATTTATGTCTTTACTATGTCACTGTGCTTTTATTGTACAGACATTTTGAAAGATATAACTATGCAATCATCTCATTTAAAAATAATAAACTTACATCAAATAGCTTTTTATGCAACAAGAGAAAAAAAAAATATTAAAATTGTAAATCAGCAGAAATTTGAGATTTAATTTTTTACCCATGTGGCCCAGCAGTACACTGAACCATTTTTGCACGATACATTTTCTTTCCTTCAGTAAATATGTCAGTTAAAGGAGACCTTTTATACTTTTTAGAAGCTCTTTCAAATACTTTTGGACGCCTCTAGATTAGTATTTCACATTTATAACTGAAAACCATTGATTCTTCTTTTGGAGAGCGTTTGCAACTTTCTGCTAAAAACACTGATATTAGGTGGATGTTGCTTTTACTGTTCGTGTCTGTAACAAGTCCGTTGACAGTTCCTGGTTTCTCGTGTCTGCATAGAGCCATGAGACCGAGCGTTTTCAGCTCTTGAGAAGGGCAGCGCTTCAGCATACAGGATTGCACAAACATAATACTTCTTCAGGTCTGTTTTTGAGGAGGAGACCACATTAAAACATGATGAGAGAGAGGAACAGGAAGCTTTACAAACCCTAGAAGACGTTTTTTTATTGGGTTGATACTGAAGTAGTTGAGTTGTTGTTGTATGCCGTAACTACTGAATACTGTGGAAAAACTGCTGTATATGGCATATTATGAGCTAAAGGTCACATACTCTCCGTTCTGTAGTGAACCAGCTGCAGAAACGCAAAAAAAAAACACAAGAAAAATACATCTCTGAGCTAATGAGACAGGGCTCTATTGAGTAGAGTTTAGCTGAGTCAGACTCTGAGTGATTCAGCCCCTCATGAGTCAACAAGTGGGTTATTCCCATTATTCACTCAACTGCTGCAGGGACTGAGAGCCACTCACTGTCTGTACATGATGGAATATTCCTGTCAGCACGTCCATATATCAGCACAAATCTAACAGAGCACAGAGCAGGGTAAAGACAGCAGTGAAACGCCATTAAACACAGACAAACCAAGACCAAGAACCACCTCAGAGGGCCTCCTATTCCTCTGCCTGTCCTGTTCCTGTCTTTAACCATGTTATAAGGTCGTCTCCTCCTCAAAAACAGACCTGGAGTAGTATTATTTTTGAGTAATCCTGTATGCTGAGGCGCTGCCCTTCTCCAGAGCTGAAAAGTCTCGCAGCTCTACGTAGACACGTGAAAACAGGAAATCCATACACCGTTACCGGACTTCTTCTGATCATTTCGGCCTTAAACCTCCGTCACTACAAAGCAGTAAGCTCATTTATCTATCTGTTAGCCTCATGTGCTAATAGCTGTGCTAAAAAGCCAATTATGCTCTGTCCAGTCCCCACCGTTCAGTACAAGTTTCATTACAGTTCATGTCTGATCTCAAATGTATTCACCTGTGACTCAGAGGAGACGATCAGGAGACAGTAGAGTCTGTAGAGGGCTTTAGTCAGAGGAAGGCTTACTTTGGGTTAGGTTTGAAACTAAACCAGAACTAAACTAAGACTAAACACAACCAAGATAAGTACAGGACTAAACCAGGTCTAAACCAGGTCTAAATCAAGACTAAACAAGCTCTGAACCAGATCTAAACCAGGACTAAACCAGGACTAAACCAGGTCTAAACCAGGTCTAAATCAAGACTAAACAAGCTCTGAACCAGATCTAAACCAGGACTAAACCAGGACTAAACCAGGTCTAAATCAAGACTAAACCAGGCCTAAACCAGGAATAAACCATGTCTAAACCAGGGTTAAATCAGGACTAAACCAAGACTAAACCAACACAAAACCAGTACTAAGCTAGGTCTAAACCAGGCCTAATCCAGGACTAAACCAGGACTAAACAAGGACTAAACCAGGTCTAAATCAAGACTAAACCAGGCCTAAACCATGTCTAAACCAGGGTTAAATCAGGGCTAATCCAAGACTAAACCAACACAAAACCAGTACTAAGCTAGGTCTAAACCAGGACTAAAGCAGGTCTGTACCAGGTCTGAATCATGATTAAACTAAGACTTAACCGGGTTTATAACCAAGTTCATAACCAGGAATTAACCAGGACAAAACCAGAATAAAACCCAGACAACACCATGACAAAACCAGATGTAAACCAAGACTAAATCTGCACATAGCCAAGATGAATACAGGACTAAACAAGGCCTAAACCAGGCCTAAACCAGGCCTAATCCAGGACTAAACCAGGCCTAAACCAGGACTAAACCAGGCCTAAACCAGGGCTAAACAAGGACTAAACCAGGCCTAATCAAGGACTAAACAACGACTAAACAAGGTCTAAACCAGGACTAAACAACGACTAAACCAGGACTAAACAAGGTCTAAACCAGGACTAATCAAGGACTAAACCAGGCCTAATCAAGGACTAAACAACAACTAAACCAGGACTAATCAAGGTCTAAACCAGGCCTAATCAAGGACTAAACCAGGACTAAACTTACACGTGTTTTCCGCCTCCTCAGAATCAGACTTAGTTCTTTAACCAGGTCACAGTCACAGCTCAGTTCTCTTCCTCTGAAGCATGGAGGCTGTCGTTTTTAGCTCTGACCCGGTGGCAGCGGCGGTGGAGGAGGAGGAGCGGCAGGTGCAGGTGGAGATCAGGTTAATTGGGCGAGGCGACACAGAGCGCCCCCTGCAGCGTGTAAACAGAATCACCGGAGCGTGGACTCAGACTGGAGCCGATCCAGTCACTCTGAGTTTAACTGAGAGAGAGAGACGAGCCAAGGAACTGAGGCCAAGAACGACGAGGAGCTGAGTCCAGGAGAGAGACAGAGACACTGATGGAGTAGAATAACATGTGGAGCTGTGGTTCTCAACTGGAGGGACAGGAGACAAAAGTGGGTCACAGGGAGATTGAATATACATAGTTGCAGTCCTCATCTTATTTTAAGCCTAAATAGATTTTAAAATACACGAGCCATAAAGGTAAAATATAAAGATTCTGTCCCATTGTCAAATAGGACTAAAGATACCAACTCCAGCCACAAGGGGTCAGTGAAGGAACTAATGATTAGTTTTAGTAGGTACTTTTCCATTTGCGGCATCCTGGTTTCTGACTACGGCAGGTGAACTGAGCATGTGCGAACTCCAGAGACGTGCAAGCCTCACCTTTCCCACAGCGACAGTAACCTGAGCTCTCAAAACTCCTAATCTCATAAAATTCGAGCAGTGCCCTCTATTAAACAATGTTGCTACCTTTATGCCCAGCGCTGGTTGCAGAGGCCGTGTCTCTGCTGCTCTCAGAATAATCACTGCTTTTTTCCACTCTTCACACTGCTGCTGTGATAGCACATTACCATCTTTATTACGTGTTAATTTGGATATTTTTCTGTCTCTGTCACTAGAAATGTTAAATAAGCCATCTGTTAGTAACCACAGTGCTCCTCTGTATATCCAGGATACTATAGTTGTCTTGTATACAGGTTTGCAAACTCCTGAACTAAAACTAACAGCAGGTTAGTAATTTTCAGCATAACATTTTAACTGACGAATCAAATGAAAGTAAAATCTGGGAATTATGAATGGTTTAATCGACTACTAATCTAAACTGTTCATATTCACTTTTCTGAGTGTCTCATTTAAACTTGTTGGTCTGTATGATTTTTCAGTTTTACTAAAATGCTCAGATTTTTGGGACTTTTTCTGTCAGAAAAAGAAAGAACACTTTGTAAAAACTGTGTAACAAGTCCGGTGAGGGTGTATGGGCTTTAGAAATGCGCAGGAGCACTTCCTGGTTTCTACGTAGAGCCATGAGACCGAGCGTTTTCAGCTCTTAAGAAGGGCAGTTCCTCAGCATACAGGATTACTCAAACGTAGTTCTGTACGACTCCAGGTCAGTTTTTGAGGAAGAGATTTTTCTCCTGGTGATGGTGGGCCGCAGATGAACCGCTCCAACTTTCTGCTTTGTTTTTCTTTGTCTTTAGTCCTGGTTTGTCCTTGGGTTGATCCAGTTTATCCCTGTGTTTAATAAAAGTTAATGAGGAGGGCTTCTGCACACAGGGTTAAAAGGAACTGAGAGTCCTGGATCAGCACAGGATTACACACACATTACACCTCAGCAGGCACTGCAGAGGTCAAGGTATTTATACAAAAGTACTGCACCATCTCTCAGGGTACTACCAACTACAACCCAGGTCTAAACCTTATAATAAAGAGCATTATTCCTGTTGCAGCTGCAGGCTCTCCAGGACAGAGTTGGAGTAGTTGCTGAGTCAGAGGCTCCTGCTGCTCTCTCCTCTCCTCTCAGCCTGATGTCTCTGAGCAGCAGCAGAGAGAGGACTTTAAATCTTAATTAGAACTAAACTGCACCTCTGCTTCTTCACGGGCTCTAGGTTTTTGGCTAAAACCCTGTCAGATAGGACGCTGTGGGACACAGTGGGCACCGCGCTCGCCACAGAGTCGAGCTCAGCTGCAGGGGGATCAGTGGAATGGAGCGGTGACGACACATGACGGGAAAATAGATGAGGAACGCTACACAATCCAAACACAGTCTCCGTCCCACTTATTCAGATAATGTCCCACTGTTTATTACTTCATTACTTTGCAAAATGTGTGTGTTTTTGGTGAGGAAACAAACAGCACATCAGATGTTTATAGGCCCTAAACTGGTGCAGCTGTATCTTTATCTAAATGAGGTTAGATATGTGCGCAAAACTTTTATTTCTTGAGTCTGTCCCACTTTGTCAAACCAAATCACACAACTTGTCCCAGTTTTAGTGCTTTTTGAGGTGGTCGCCCTAGTAGAGGCTAGTTTTTGGAAACACGATTTACCCTTGTATCTTTTACCATCTCAGCGAGAATATTGTACAGGACCAGCACAGTCTTCAGCCGTCCAGAGTCTAGATTACCTGTCTGAGAGAATAACTTAGAAAACATCGTATTTCCACAGCTTTGCCTGAGCGGATGGAGTTGAATTTTTGTATAGCTTTGGTGCACATTATAGACATTTGTTAATGGACATCTTGTTTTGGTGCAGAGAACTCCTGAAGAGGCTCCACTGAGCTGTGAGGCCTGTAACAGATGCTAACATTTCCATTTCAGTGGTAACAGTGAATAACTGACTTTTGTAAATGACAGTAGAGCTACAGTTTTACTGCATCTGTGGGTAACTCCACCTCTGAGCTGGAGGCTTTCTCCTCTCTCCTTTCTCCTCTTTCCTCTTTCTCCTCTCTCCTCTTTCCTCTTTCTCCTCTCTCCTTTCCGCTCCTCTCCTCTTTCCTCTTATCTCCTCTCTCTTCTCTCCTCTCCTCTCTCTTTTCTGCTCCTCTCTACGTTTTTCTCCTCTCTTCCTCTCTTCTCTCCTTTTCTCCTCTCTCCTCTTTCCTCTTTCTCCTCTCTCCTCTTTCCTCTTTCTCCTCTCTCCTCTTTTCTCTTTCTCCTCTTTCCTCTTTCTCCTCTTTCCTCTTTCTCCTCTTTCCTCTTTCTCCTCTCTCCTCTTTCCTCTTTCTCCTCTCTCTTTTCTCTTTCTCCTCTCTCCTCTTTCCTCTTTCTCCTCTCTCCTTTCTCCTATTTCCTCTTTCTCCTCTCTCCTCTTTCCTCTTTCTCCTCTCTCCTCTTTCTCCTCTTTCCTCTTTCTCCTCTCTCCTCTTTCTCCTCTCTCCTCTCTCCTCTTTCTCCTCTCTCCTCTTTCCTCTTTCTCCTCTCTCCTTTCCGCTCCTCTCCTCTTTCCTCTTATCTCCTCTCTCTTCTCTCCTCTCCTCTCTCTTCTCTCCTCTCATCTCTCTTTTCCGCTCCTCTCCCCGTTTTTCTCCTCTCTTCCTCTCTCCTCTCTCCTCCCCTCTCTTCCTCTCCTCTCTCCTTTCCTCCTCTCTTCTCTTTCCTCTTATCTCCTCTCTCCTTTCCTCTCCTCTCTCTGTTTTGTCCGCTCTCTCCTTTGCATTCTCCTCCTCTGCCTTCTCTCCTCTCTTCTCCTCTTTCCTCTCTCCTCTCATTTTTCTCCTCTCTCCTTTCCTGTCCTCTTCCTCTTTCCTCTCCTCTTTTCTCCTCTCCCCTACCCTCTTCTCTCTCCTGACTCCTCTCACACAGATTTTCTTTTCTTCAGACTTTCCTCTCATCTCTTTACCAGCCTCCTTTCTGTGTTTTGGCTGCGTAATCTCTCGCTCCTCTCCTCCTCATGCGTCCTCTCCAGATCTGAGGAGTCATTAGCTCTTTATCTGGATTTCCCAGTAATGTTTTTATTGAGAGCAGATAATTGAATCTCGAGCTGCAGGTAAAAAAAAAAAACTCCTCAGTCTTGTCGTGACTCACCGAACACTCTCCTCCTCCCTCACATCCTCAAGTACCATCGAAGTACTGAAATACTCACAGTACACAGAGGCTACAGTGAGTTTCTGTGTGTTCTGCACTAATATTAATACAGTATTTTGCCTGTTACAACCTTGTATTCCCTCCAACAAGAAGCTTTTATTTTATTAGAAAAATCCCTGAAAGAACAAAAGTGTGAGTGTTTCATATTGAGATACATAATAAAAACAACAGCTGTGTGTTCTGACTGAGGAGTCTCTGGTCGAGTTTTAGCCAAATTCCTCCACTTCACTCAAACAACAAAACATAACACATGCTATTGTCAAAAATACTGCAAAGTTTGTAAAAAAAAACACACACAAACTGACCTGGGACGGTGGACAACAACACAACACAACACAACACTGTCTGAAACTCCAGGCTCCATGTGCTCCAGGTGTGAGGCCTCTCAAAAACAAAAGTTATTATATCATAGAAATCATGCAAACGTGTTTAAGAGCTGCAGTCACATGACCAACACCGTAACAACACTCATTATCTATCACTGCCTGCTTTAGGAGAATATACTAAACATTACATTTTTGCAAAGATAAACGTGTGTAACCTGGCGAGAGACAGATTGTTGTAACATTAGTATAGACTCAGCACGTTATATCAATGTTCTGTCCTGTTGAAAACGTTGTAGCAACCGATAATGTAATAAAGGCTAAAAATGTAAATATAAAAAAAATCCTTTATAAACGTAACTGCAGCTAATAGTGTAATAATAAATCAATAGGACTGCATTTCTTGGAAATGTTTGTTTTCTTTTGTTTGTTTCCAGTTTTGTTCAGTTTGCTGGAAATAGGTTTAGTGACTGGAATAGTTAATTATGATTGTAAGAGCCAGTTTGAGAACTTTTGTCTTGTACAAAACGTTCTGTTCAGGATATTATTATTTGCTTAGGTTTGTCTGTGAAGACTAGAGCTGCACAGTTAATTAAAATCGACTCGAAATCGCCATTTGAACTGTCACAATTAGCAAATCGCAAAGGCTGCAGTTTTTTAGGTGATATAATGTCCTCTGGAGAGAACAAAATGTCCTGTCTTAATGTGTATAAATCTTGCCACAGCTGTAGTTTCGAGCTCTACAGATCATGATCTGAAAATCATTGAATTCCTTTTATTAGTTCAGCAGTGAATATTTCAGTTTCCTCTCAAGTGTCAATGCTCATCAAATGCTTAAAATGTAAACTGTAAATTGAAAATTGATTTTATAAAATATATTGCATATCTAACCACAACTGCAATAACTTTTGTTCACAATCGCAATTACATTTTTACATTTTTTTAAATCATTCAGCGCTAGTCTAAATCACAACAAAAAACATTTAAAAATAAATCAGCTGGACTTTTAGAGTTTTAGATGTTTTTCCTCTCAAACAGACTTTTTATGTTTAGTCAGTGTTAGATGTTCCAAAGTCAGTGTTATTGGCTCAGAAAATGTATTAAATTATTGGCAAGTTATTACATTATTGGCTTTATTACATTAAAAATTGCCAAAATTATTATGTTATTGGCTGGTTTTACATTATTGGCCATTACATTATGGGTGGTTACAAATGTTTGACTATCATTCGAATACTTGGAGATGATTGGATGAAGCTGCAGCGAGTGCCCGCCTCCCGTGACGTGTTTTAGCCAATCACAGCGACGCAGACAAACAACAAACCAGGATGGTAGAAAAACAATTAAAATGATGGAGGATTTTTGCCATTTTGCAAATTTTCAGCAGCCTAAGTTATGTTTTTGTCGTCATATTTGTTTACAAGTATTGCTCCTGTCTCCTCTCTTCTTCTCTGCAGGAGTCCCGTGGCGGTGGGTCACGGCTGTTACTGCCTGGCTCTGCTCCGCTCCGTCCCCGCCGCCGCCTACATCGTCCTGGTCACCGTCCTCAGATACCACCTCTTCATCTGGAGCGTCTTCTCCCCAAAACTCCTGTACGAGGCCCTGCACCTGCTCCTCACCGCTGCCGTCTGCCTGGTCTTCACCGCCACCGAGCAGAGCCACAGCGCCAGCTAGTGTCAGGAGGACCACGGCTCCGGGACAGACTGGAGGAGACTGACCAAAACACTACTGAATATACAGGGCTTTGGACGTGGGACAGTATGAGTGCTTAGATGTTTTTAAGTTTTAGGAAAGTGGACCATAGACTGGGAGTTAGGCCCACTCCTAAGAATATTTTTGCTACCCTCTTTTCACTACTATTGTTTTGTTTTCTGCAAACCTTGGACCATTACAAGTTACTCTCTGCTTCTTTGAATACAGCTCAGTTTGTTGTTTTGTTTAAAGAACATTGGGCCTCATTCATAAAACTTTCTTGCGTGCAAATCCGTTCTTAAGCCATACTTACCGTATTTTCTGGACTATAAGTTGCTCCGGAGTATAAGTCGTACCAGCCAAAAAATGCAAAATGAAGAAGAAAAAAACCATATATAAGCCACACTGGACTATAAGTTGCATTTTTTGGGGGAAATTTATTTTACAAAATCCGACACCAAGAACAGACATTTCATCTTGAAAGGCAAGTTATAGTAATAATAGAATAGAGAACAACAGCTGAATAGGTGTGTGGTTTGCTAACGTAACACATTGATGGTTATTCAGCTACATGAAGCATAAACAACGAACTGAATAGGTGTCTCGTATGTTAACGTAATATATTAACAGTTATTCACATAACTATAGCATAAAGAACATAATATAACAAGTTCACCAAACTCACCATCTCACTCCTAATCGCTAAATCCTTTAAATTCTTCATCCTCGGTGTCGCTTCTGAACAACTCCGCCAACTCCGGAGGTAGACGAAGCGCCGCTTCCTCCTCTGCGTGGCTGTCGTCAGACTCAGCATCAGTTCCATTTCCAATTATTCCGCTCTTTCTCAGTTGTCTTTATAGCCTAAGTTGTTAGTGGTAATGTTTACATTTTAAATTGTCAGTGGTACAGGTGCAGCAGATGCTGGTACACAAGCCTAGAGCACCCTCTAACCAACACCTGAAATATTTTAATATATAAGTCGCACCTGAGTATACGTCACACCCTGAGCCAGACGATGAAAAAAAGTGCAACTTATAGTCAGGAAAATACTGTACTGTTTTTTTCTTAATTAAAAAAACGCCCAAATCCCAGGAACAGGTCTGAGTTCTTACCCTGGACTACTGCAGTTTTATAATATTATCAAACTCATAATAGAACATGAAATATATTACTGTACATTACATATTTTTACAAATTATTTCTTAAAAAAATAATACAACCTGAATTCAGGAAATGTTGGGACGTTTTTAAAATTTAAATAAAATGAAAACTAAAAGACTTTTAAATCACATGAGCCAATATTTTATTCACAATAGAATACAGATAACATAACAAATGTTTACAGTGAGACATTCTTTCACAAAATGAGCTCATTTCAAATTTGATGCCTGATACAGGTCTCAAAATAGTTGAGACAGGGGCAGTAAATGGCTGAAAAAGCAAGAAATTGTAAAAAGATTCAGCTGGGAGAAGACCAAGTGTAACATGTCTCAGTGTAAACATTTGCTGTGTTATCTGTGCAGTGCTGGAGGAAGTACTCAATGTTTTTACTTGAGAAAAATTACAGATAAACGAGCAAAAACATACTTAACATAAGCTAAAGTAAGAGTATCACATGAAAATTTCTATTTAAGTAAAAGTACTTACTTTCAAATGTACTTGCGAGTAAAAAAGAACAAGTATTCTGTACAGATTCAAGAACTAATGAATCTTTTAAATATGAACTGTGCAATAGAAAAGACTACTACTACTACTACTACTACTTTACTTCATCTTTTATGTTTAAGTACTGTGTGTACAATGACGACTCAGCAAAAACAAATGATTTTAAACAAAACTCAAATACTTCTTACTTCAAACCAACTCAGAAATGTAGTGGAGTAAAAGTAACCCTTGTAAAATTTACTAAAGTACAGACACATGAAAAGTGAACTTAAGTAAAGTAACTAAGTACTTTTACTTTGTTACATTGCATCACTGTATCTCTGTTCTATTGTGAATAAAATATTGGCTGATGTGATTTGAAAGCCTTAAAAAAACATCCCAACATTTCCAGAATTTGTGTTGTATTATTTAACATAACAACAGTGATCTGTGGAGAAATAAACCAGGTATGGAGCTCAAATTTCCCATTCATTTTCTCCACTGAGTTCTCTAAACATCCGTACAATAAGAGTTTAAAGTCATGACGAGGGCTCCGGGCTTCCTCATGACCATAACACGAGTAATTTATATCCAAAAATGTTTAAAACAACTTCAGCAAAGTGCATTTGTAACTTTGCCTTTTGACAGGTTTCAGACACGAGGAGAGAAATCCCCATGAGGAGCAGAATATACTTTGCAATTAAGAAATCTTTGTACTTAAAATTTAAATTAAAAATGACTATTACTGGAGGATTTCTTCTTGAGTAATAATATTTTTAATACTCCCACTTCTTCATCTTCTAATTGGTAAATAATGTTTTTGTTGATTTATTTTTATGTTATTCCATGAGTCACTGTCCTGTGTCCGAAGTGGACCGCTGCTAAAAGCCTGAGTTTTTCCTGTTTGGTTTAAAACTCTTCCCTTTGCACTCCTCCAAATAGTTTGTTTCTGAAGCAGAGTTTGTTTCTGAATAAAAATTAAATAATGTGAACACTTGTTTTTACAGAGTTTTTAATGTGTGCTGTGAGCAGAGAGAGCTGCTTTAGACTTTAGCAGCTGAATGAATGGTTCTGTTTGCTTTAAACGTCTAAAGTTGATTAATTTTTACCCTGTGTTTGTCTAAAGATTAAACTGTGCTCACATAAAAGCGACGTGTTTGAGGAACTGTTGCCGTTTTTTCCAGCAGACACCAGAATATGATGTATTCTCAGCAGCTCTGTCCTTATTTGTGAACGGGGACAGCAGCAGAAGCCAGTTGTACAAAGACTTGTGGAAAAAGTGGGTTTGTTTGAATGTGGCGGGACGTCAGAGGGACTTTACTGTTGTTAAAATGGAAACAGGACTCAGACAAAAATCCCACAGAGAACTGAACAACAGCGAGGACTTCAGCAGAACCAACAGGTGACGAAGGAAAGCACTAAACACCATTAATCAGCTCAGAGAAGTTATTAAATTCACTCTGTATAAGCCGGCGCCATCTTGGTTATTTCTGACAGGAGATTATCTTCCTCTGAGACGCAGAGCTGCAGATAAACGACTGATGGGCCGGGGTCCAGAGAGTCCACTGGAAACGTCTCTCTGTGGAATTTAACGTCTTCCAAGTGGAGCTTAAGTGTTACAGACCGTTCTTAAAGGTCTATATTCTGCTTTTGTTCAGTCTTTCTGAAATAGTGTTGGACTCTTTGTATTACAGGGTTCCCACGAGGCATTAAAAGGCATGAAATTGATTTAAAAAACAATAAATTTGATTCCAGCAGGCATAAAAAATTTAAATAGTTTTGAAGTATACTCTTTGACATTAGTTTTATTTGTAAATATAAATAATTTACCATTTTTGTAGCCTACTCTAGTGTCAAATGAGTTTGATTCCAGTGGGACCAAATTGTCTGAACACCGGCTTTTTGGCTTTCAACATTATTGTTTAGTGTGACCACCTGTCCCACTTTTGGTTTTACTGCACAGACATTTAGGCCTCTGTCCCTCTGTCCCACTGATTATGATAATGTCCCTCTTTTTCATTGGTGCTCAGTGTCTTATAAAAGACATTCGAGTTAAGAACAACGTCAATTCAGTAATCCTTGTGCAAAATGTGGAAGAAATATTTGTAGGCGTCCTATCTTGACAGGTTGAAATATGCAGACTGAGAGTTTTGATTTTTTTTCTATTCCACTACTTTTTTTATTTCATTAAAGTCTCAGTAAAGACATTACTTTGCAAAAAGTGTGTTTTGTGGATGAACAGCACATCATGTGTTGTATAGACCCTAAACGTTAGCAGCTTGTATCTCAGTGAGTTAGATTTGTTTATCAACAGATTTATTTCTCAAACCCGTCCCTCCTTGTTCCACCAAATCGCACAACTTGTCCCACTTTTAGTACTTTTTGAGGTGGCCACCCTATTATTGGTGCTTTATGACGTGATACTTTAAATAAAAATTCTGACAATTTCAGCTGCCATTTGTGGCATTAAAAATGTTAAAAATGGCATTAAAAAGCATTAAATTAGACTTTTTTTTCATAATTGCAGAAACCCTGCATTAGTATTTCAAGTTTTATAATTTAAAATAATGTATCTGGAAAACCTCTTCTGTTGGGGTGTTGTTACTTTGACTTTGCAGAGAACACTTGGATTAGGTGTCTGTCGCCTCCTGCTGGCAACGATGGGGACTGGACAGAGTGGAAAATGGCTCATTAGCACAGCTATTAGCAACATGATGCTAACAGATAGATAAATGAGCTTCGTAGTGACAGAGGTTTAAAGCTGAAGTGATCAGAACAAGGCCGGTGATGGTGTCTGGGTTTTAGAAACGTGCAGGAGCACTTCCTGGTTTCACGTGTTTACATAGAGCTGTGAGACCGAGCGTTTTCAGCTCTGGAGAAGGGCAGCGCCTCAGGATATAGGATTACTCAAACATAATACCACTCCAGGTCTGTTTTTGGGGAGGAGGTGATGAAGCCGGAGTAGGGAGCCTGTTTGGGAAAGGCGCTCTGTGTCAGCTCTGAGCCCACAGTGAAATAATCAGGAGTTCACTGAAACTTCATATTTTGACAGAAGAACACAGCCCTCTTCTGTTGTCCCTGAATCTCCTGAAAATAAAAATGTGTTGTTGTTGTGGAGCTGCGTCTGACTCGTGTCGTCGTGCGATGAGCTGTCAGTCAAACGCTGCTCTGAGCCCGCCCCCTCAGCTCTGATCCCGGTCTAATCAAACGTTACCTGCAGACGTCAGAGTGACAGAGCGGGGGCGACGTTGAGTCACACAAAGAGATTTCAGATTATTCTGGAGGCATCACCGGTGTCTGCGCTTTGTTTTGTTTTCAGGGAGATGCTCAGGTTTTTCTTGGACTAAATTTAACCATTCACTTGCAAAATATAACTCAGCACTGGAAATAAGAGACGTAACATCAGCTGTACACCTGAAGGAGTTAGAGTAGTGTCAACAAAAAACAGTATTTTTCTGTAAAGGAGCTCATTAATCCCAAAATGCTGGTTTAGGACATGACTAATAAATAATGGTGGGCCAGTTAAGAACGACTGTACACAATGGGAACATAACATAACAAGAGGAATGTAACTTTGTTCATTTCTTCTCTGTTTTGGTCTCATGTTTCTCTCCGGAGCGCCCCCTAGATTTGGGAGTAAAGCACTATGGCAGCCTTCCCCAAAATCAGGAGCATGTGCAGACCCCAACAATGAAACTTCACTATATTAAAAGTTTACGTTATGTTATCTCCATACATTTCTATAAAAATGTTTTAAAAATGCTTAATTATGTGATATTTAAAAATAAATACTTAATAGTAATTCATTTTCAACTCTGGCGGCCCCCCTGCAGTACCTTTGCAGCTCACCACGGGGCCCCAGACCCTATTTTGGGCACCACTGCACTATGGTAAAAACTAAACTAAACTAAATCCAGACTAAACCAGGATTAAATCAAGACTAATCCAAGTTTTTTTCCCTCCTTGCATCTGTGCAAAGGTTTCTTCTGCCATGACCAACATCTCAGAAATAAACCCATCTCTGTCAGTGCTTCCATTCTTACAAGGGTGGTTTTTCACCATGATACACCAGGGGGCGTTGCAGGAGCTATGACACAGGTTTGAGTCAGAATTATGTTTTTATGAATCAACAAAAACACATCACAGACACCACATGACCCTCTTAAAACATCTAAAGACACTGGCACAGTCCACACATTGGGATCAGCTACAGCTAGGGGGCGCTGTTCAGTTCTCAGCGTTTCATGTAGATTATCAACATTTTACTTCTTCTCTTAAACCCTCTGAGGCCAAAGGGAGGAACCTGGATCACAACCACAACATTTAGCTGGAACTGGGATATTTTACCTTTTTATGAAAGTTAAAGGCACATTTTGAATTTGATGGCAGCAACCTGTCTCAGAAAGTTGAGACAAGGGCAACAAAAGCCAACATTTCTGATCCATGCAGAGGTTTCCGACAGAATCATGTTTGTTTTTACTGCAGTGAAGGTCAGGAGCGTCCAGTACTAATCAAGTGTGGACTTCATTAGTTACAAAAAGCTCTTCCACAAACTTTTCCAGACTTTTGTTGTCCCTGTCCCAACAGTTTTGAGACATGTTGCTGCCATCAAATTCAAAATGAGACTGCAGACTCTCAGTTTTAACACCTTAAATTGTATTTATGTTCTATTGTGAATAAAATATAGTTTTAATAGCTTAGTGCTTTCTGTTTTTATTTTCATTTTACAGTGTTCCAACTTCCTCAGAACTGTGTTTATACTTATTTATGTTATAAATACAGTTAAGTTAAACTCGTCTGCTGTTGGCCAACCTCTCTCTGCCGCTCCGAGGAATGTTTTTGTCCTTTAACTTATTTATTGGAGAGACTTTATGAGTGTTTTTGTCTGCAGTACTCTTCAGATTCAGGGATAGGACCAGCAGAACCGGGCGGGCAGCTCCACTCCGGCTGTCACACATCTCTCTCCGAGTACTTCTGACTGCAGCAGAGTCTGAAATATACTGGGAGTCTATAGGTTTCTTCACTTCCTCGCCGTTACTGTTCCTCGCACACAAAGAAAACAGCTCACCGTGGCTTTAAAAGTTTACACAGCCCCAGGAATTATGATTTCTCCTCAACACTATAATATTGCATCGGAGCTTCAACCATGAGCAGCAGTGGCTTTTTCAGTAAAAACCCAGCTCTGTAAAGGTTACCCTGACTGCACTCTGTCCTCGTTAGTGTTAGAACTCATATTAGTATATTTCCTAGTCATGAGATCAACCGAAACAAATGGTTTGTCTCAGCAAATGAGCCAAAGATCTGCAGGACGCATGAACTCCTGTATAGTTTCCTTTGTGCGAGTTTTTAGCTGAGCGTTGCTGTCTCATACTGAAGATGATTAACAGTGTTTGGTTTTGGGGAGACAGTTACTCGAGTTTTTTTTAGAAGAGACTCTGTGGGTCAGGGCTGTTTTTTCAGAATTGAGACTCTGGTTCAGTTCAGACGTTCACTGAGATAAACAGAATGTCCTGTGTACTACTACTACTACAACTACGATTACTGCTACTACTCTGAATCAGATATCTCCACTTCAGCAGCACCTAATTACAATGAAGACCAGTCCGAGTCCAGAGTGAACCGAGACCAAGACAAAGCTGAGACTTTCAGGGTTCGAGACTGAGTTGAGACCAAACCTTCTTCTAATGAGGAAAACTAATGACTGCACAATTATGAAGAAGACTGCCATTTTGGATTCAAGACCAAGACCGAGTAAAACTGCAGCCTACTACTACTGCTACCACTACACTACTGCTACCATTAATACTACTACAACGACAAAGTGGTTAGCACTGTCGCCTCACAGCAAGAAGTAGGGCTGCACAATATATCGCAAAATTATCGTTATCGCAATATCAGCAAACGCAATAACTGTATCGTAAGAATCTAAATATATCACAATAACGCTGTGGTCTTCCATCTGACAGAGATTTACACTGAAGAATCATTTTCCACCAGAGCCTTAAAAGAACATGTGTTGTGACTAAATAAAAAGGTTTAAAAAGTCCAGTTTTAGTGGTAATTTAATTAATTTAGTCACAGCTTAGCCTTGTTTTATTCCTGGTTTAGTCTGTGTTAAGTTTTGATTTTGTGGCTGTTTTGACTTGTAAATACAGGAACTTACATTTTTATGAAATGTAGTGAATTTACCTTACCATGTTTGAAAAGAAGGCTCTATTTTCAAATATTGCAATAATATCGTTATCGCAATTTTCAACATAGTTATCGCATATCACATGTTTTCTCCATATCGTGCAGCCCTAACAAGAAGGTCCCGGGTTTGAGTCCTGGACCAGACCAGGCCTTCTGTGTCTGAACAATAATCCTCCAGCCAGGTCCTGACCAGGATCCTGGCTCAGATCAGGTCCCCAGCTCCTGACAGGTTTAACCCCAGAGACACTGGGGACAAATGCAGAGGACACATTTCCTACTGGGACAATTAAATCTACCTTCTACTTCCCTTACTTAGGCGCTACAGCTACCACCAGAACTACAGCATTTTATAAGGGAGTAATGATACGTTTTTGCAACGATACGTTATGTATCAATTAGAAGTGTTTCAATACAATTCAAGAACGATATTGGCTAATTTGGAACGATACGGTTTCGATACGATTCAACATCTTCCTATTGATAATCAATACAGCAGCTTTTTGCCAAAAATCATAATGCTGCGTTCACACCGGACGCGTTTGAGGCGTTTGGGGCGTCTGGTTTACATGTTAAGTCTATGTAAACGCGCGTCTAGACATCCTGCGGTGCGAATCAAGCGTCCAGCGCGGCGCGAATCGGGTTTTGACGCGCGAATAGCACGGCGCGAATTGAGCGTCGACGCGTCTGACGCGCGAATCGAGCGTCTGACGCTCTCGACGCCCGAGTTGAAAAATCTGAACTTTGGCGAATATTCGCGGCGCGTTAACAGTTAACAATCAGAATCTAGCTCATGTAGTGACGTGGGAGGACATAGAAAGCGGAGATCCATCAAAACAATCACGGTGGACTTATCGAAGCTGTCAATGTGAACGTGGAGCTATAAACTACAGCCTGCAGCAGCTCTACTACTTTTATAAAGACAGCAGTCAAAAAGATAGTAACAAGACATTGAGGGGACCTTAACTTTAGCGTGTGCTGAGCTGAGCTCGTTGGATTAGCAGTTACTGTACTTCCCAAAACAACAGCAAACCGCTCTGCTGCTGGTGTTGAGTGCCTAAATACAGCAGTAGTGTCCTGGGGACATGTCCTCGCACCGACTCGCGATACAGGTGAGCAAACCGGCGTGGCCTCAGTTGGATTTAGCCCTGAATGAGCGGCCATTACCCTGGCACAACAGACTCCTCCCATGATGCGAATTCGCGTCTGAACACATTTGTTTTGACGCGCGAACAGAGCAAAATTGGACGCGCGAATGAAGCGTCTGACTTCAAAATGTTCAAGCGTCCAACTAGACGCGTCGGACGCGAATTTGACGCCTCAAACGCGTCCGGTGTGAACGCAGCATAAAAGTTTACTCTCAAATGTAGCACCTCAGCGGGTCATTCACAAGCCTGTGTACTCTTTGTGCCAAGCCCTAAGCTTGGATAAATGGAGATGGTTGAGTCAGGAAGGGCATGTGAGTCCCTGCAGACCCAGAGGCAGAGGGTTTACTTGTGGAGACTACAATGTTTTAATACAACTCCCTTTTCTCATCTGCAGCTTGTAGGACATTTCTCATCTGGGTTTAATCTGCCTCATCATCAGGAGCCCTCGCCCCTCTGCAGCGGGGCCACAGTCAGATTTGTGTTGAGTAATGACTCTGTCTGCAGTAAAAACAGCTGCGAGTGCTTCAGAACCGGCCCCTCTCACGTCAGGACGCTCTGAGATCTGTCCACACAAAAGCACACATGAACACATGAGGGGCGAGGGGGTGAGGAGGAGGAGAGTCTGTGAGCTCCAGGTCCATCACACGTCCATCACACGTCCATCGCCGTCAGCAGCTGTCTCTGCCCAGGATCAGTGCCTGGTCCCGGGCACACGTCACTCACACCCCCCCTGGGCCGGAGCAGAGGATGAAACAGGAAGACAACAAACAGAGAAAGAGAAATAAAGATGAAGTTTGGGGAGTTTTTCAGTAAAATAACACAGCTGTAAGTGTTTCTGATCCATGCAGAGACTTCAGAACCAGGGCCGCACACAGAACTTTAGAAATACTGAGGTTCTTTCAGTTGTGGCTAAGTTTAGTCCTGGGTTAATCCTGGTTTAGTCCTGGTGTAGACTTATAGTATATCCATGACTTAGTCCTTGTTTTAAACCTGGTTTGGACCTGGACTCATCCTGGTTTAGGCTTGGCTTAGACCTGGTTTAGAAATGGTCTTGTCCTGGATTAGTCTTGGTTTAGACACTGTTTAATCCTGACTTAGACTTGCTTTAGGCTTGATTTAAATCTGTAGTCCTGGTTTAGTCCTGGTTTAGTCATGGTTTAGTCCTGGTTTAGTCATGGTTTAGTCCTGCTTTAGTCCTGGTTTAGACCTGCTTTACTTAGACAGTTAACATATTAGATAAATAGTGTTCAGAACAGATTAAACAATAAAATCTGTTTCCAACTCCACCACTCACCACCAACACCAGTAGAGCTGCTTTTCTGGCTTTTATTTTATTAAAAAAATGTAAAACCCAAACTGTTCTCCTCCTGAAAATACTAATATAGGCCATCAAACCCCAGTTTAGAGCTGACCATAGCTGCAAGTTTAGCTTTAGATCGACGTGAGCCTGTGATTATCTGCTCCTTGTCTTGTATCGTCAGATTTTGTACTTTGCTTCCGTCTTTAGCTTCAGTTTTTCTCTTTAGCTCTGTTTCTCTGTGTAAACAAACATATCTCTAATGTTTCCTGCAGTCATTAGTCAACAGCCAATCAGAGCGGCCCTTAATGGAGTGTGCTAGCAGATTAAAATCAATAATAATAAAGCTTATATGAGATCATGACGTTGCATATAACTCACAACACACTAAGTGAAGATGAGCACAGTAGCTTTATTTTTATTTATGAGTGCTTTCATTTTTTTTTTTCCTTCAAACATCACTAACTCAACGAAAGGGGCCCCAGATAAAGAGTAAAAAATTAAATAAAATAACTAAAAAAATGACATACACAGGCAACCAAAAATAAAATAAAATCAAACGTAGTTGCAGTTCCAGTATGGGGGCCCACTAATGCCTGTGGGGCTTTTACAAATGCGCCTAAATAGTTTTGCCTTTTATGATGTTCAGGTGAATAAACATAAACATTTTTCATTTGTGTAAAATACATATTCCAATAGACTAAAAATCCTGTCTTGTTTTTGTTAACCCAGCCTCGTGTCTTGTCTCATCTCGTGGGATTTGTGTCTTGTTGTAACTCTAAGCTTTTCAATAAAAGGTAAAATATCTCAGTAATGTTTGAAATATTATTACTGTTTTATTGTGGAAGATGGCAACATTAACAAAGTGGGACGACCAAGAGGATTTCCATGTGAATAAAGTGGTTAGAGCGGGACACAGAGGGTTAGAGACAAAGACGTACGGTTATTGTTCTATTATAAAACTGTGAGGGGATATTAGTTTCATTTAAATGGATCCACTGCAGAGTCAGGAAGTCAGAAAATTCATTCTGTGACATTTATACTCGTTAGGCTCGATACGTCTCTGGGGTTCTTCTGCAGAAACAGCACACAACATAAAATGGATTATAGACCTGCAAACGCAACGTAGGTGTGGGAAGAGAGTACAGTTTGTCTGTGAGGGGCCTTTCACACCTGCGCTGTTTGGTTTGGACTAAATTCTCAGGTTTGAAAGCTTCTGCGGACCACGGTTTGGACCAAGGTCTGGACCAAGGTCTGGTTTGTGTGTAGTGTAAAAGCCAATCCAAATCTGAAGTCCAGGAAAAGACGCACGTTTACTATATTTTACAGACTATAAGTCGCTCCGGAGTATAAGTCGCAGCCAAAAAATGCATAATGAAGAAGAAAAAAAAGTATATAAGTCGCATTTTTGGGGGGGGGATTTATTTTACAAAATCCGACACCAAGAACAGACATTTCATGTTGAAAGGCAAGTTATAGTAATAATAGAATAGAGAACAACAGGCTGAATAGGTGTGTGGTTTGCTAACGTAACACATTGATGGTTATTCAGCTACATGAAGCATAAACAACGAACTGAATAGGTGTCTCGTATGTTAACGTAATATATTAACACTTATTCACATAACTATAGCATAAAGAACATAATATAACAAGTTCACCAAACTCACCATCTCACTCCTAATCACTAAATCCTTTAAATTCTTCATCCTCGGTGTCGCTTCTGAACAACTCCGCCAACTCCGGAGGTAGACGAAGCGCCGCTTCCTCCTCTGCGTGGCTGTCGTCAGACTCAGCATCAGTTCCATTTCCAATTATTCCGCTCTTTCTCAGTTGTCTTTATAGCCTAAGTTGTTAGTGGTAATGTTTACATTTTAAATTGTCAGTGGTACAGGTGCAGCAGATGCTGGTACACAAGCCTAGAGCGCCCTCTAACCAACACCTGAAATATTTTAATATATAAGTCACACCTGAGTATACGTCACACCCCTAGCCAGACGATGAAAAAAAGTGTGACTTATAGTCCAGAAAATACGGTAAATACATGAAGAAGAACTGATCAGTGTGGACTTCAGGATTCGCTGGAGGTAAGTTGGCTTTGGAGAGGAATATAACTCTCCAAAGCCAACTTACATCTACTAATTTTTTAGAAGAAAATGTACTTTCTGAGTATGTTTTATAAAACTCTGTCCACCAACAAACACACATTCACATTCACGCAGCGCGGTGGGTGAAGTGTCTTGTTCAAGGACACAACAACAGTATGCTGGTAACAAGGATGGAACCACCTACCTCCTCTTCCTCAGGGAAAGTATTACAGCAGCTCAGCGTGAACTCTAAAACATACCAAAGAGTGGAGGAAAGCGGGAACTGCCAAGTCTGAAATTATAACAGCAGTAAATCAGTGACTGACAGATATATGAAATATTTTTATATGCAGAGAATTCAATATTATTTCAACTGTTGTTTTAAAAGGATCTCACTCTCTCCAAGTGGCTTATGCTTTCAACTGAAAATAAACAGATTCCTCTATGCAGCAGTCTATAAGGCGCACAATAAGCTTTATTATACCATATACGCAGATCAGCCATAGCATTACCTGCCTCCTATTCAGCCCCATACACTCTGCTCTGTCCTGAACCAGCATTAACTCCTTCAGCAGTCTGAGCTCCAGTAGCCTCAGACTTTCACACCAAGAACCAGCTTTAAAGCACTAACATGAGCCTAAACCAGGACTAAATCAGGACTACACCAGGACTAAACCAGGACTACACCAGAACTAAGTAACAAAGCATAAGATCCGCAGAACAATGCTTTCTAGCTCCAATTTTAATAATCATTTTACCACAAGTGACGTTTCAGGCCCTTGCCCCGATGACCTTGAAACTGGAGCTAAAAAGAATTGTTGTGCAGATCTTACACTTTGTTACTTTTCGTGATTTTTCTCTTATTTGTACACCAGAACTAAAACAGGACTAAAACAGGACTAAACCGGGGCTAAACTAGGACTTAACCAGGTCTTAACTTGTTCTTAGTTAAACTACAGGAATTGAACTGCTAAAGACGCTTGAGCACCACCAGAAGAAGCCTGTGTACCACCAGTGGGACCCATACCACAGTTTGAGAACCATCACAACTTTAACATTAACATTAAAATCCTTGCCCATTTTTCCTGCTGCTAACACATCGACTCTGAGGACAGAAAGTTCCCCTGCTGCTGATGTTTCCCACACTGACAGCGGCCATGATGGACTCTGAGTTACTCTCTTCACTGTCAGTGGTCATAATGTTCTGGCTGATCCCTGTATATTAGCCTAACTCTGGAGATGACTAACTTTGCATCTCATGATTAATAATTCTGCAGAGTTCTGTGCGTCTCCTCTCAGCTGTGAGTCTCGGAGGCGATTAAGGTCCATTTAAGACGAGCGTTAATGCTTTTCCCGCGACAGAGATGGATTCTGAGTCGGAGGATATAAAGTTTTTTTTTTTTTTTTTTTACTGAGCTCCAGATAAATTAGGTTTGAGTTTTTCTGCATCTCGTCTGAAATGACAAGTGCACCAAGAAAAAACTTTTCTGCAAACTGTCGATGAGAAATTTGTACCGTACTTCCACAAGTTGCCAGGAAAGTGAGAAAATAACAGAGATATACTGTAGAGCAGTGGTTCCCAAAGTGGGGTCCGGGGCCCCCTGGGGGTCCGCAAAGGTACTGCAGGGGGGCCCCCAGAGGCTGTCTATATTAAGTACATAAAAAGAAATTGAGTTTGAAATGCACTGTAAAAAACAATGCTGCAAAAACTCAAGGCAACAGGATCCCTCAAGATTTTTGAGTTTTGGTGATCAACTCAAAATCTAATATTTTTTTACTCACCAAATTAACGTTCATACATCTACAAACTTTAAGTTTTACTCACTATCTTTATTTTTTCCAACTCATCTTACAGCCAACTGACTCCACTGTTCAGAAAAAGTATTATTGATAATAATAAAAACTAAATATGCTACATTTAACAAAAGAATAACTTTTTCTGAACTCTGTAAGTTGGCTGTAAGATGAGTAAAAAAATAATAATAACAGACAGAAAACCTTAAAAATTAGAAAAGTTTTTAGACGTATGAACATCAAATTAGGTGAAAGTGTGGAAAGCTTGGGATTTTGAGTTGGCCCCAAAAATCTTGAGGAATCCTTTGCCTTGAGTTTTGAGTTTTTGCAACATTTTTTTTTATTTTTACAGTGCATTTGTTTAAAAATATAACTTTAAAACACTTTTTAGCCAATAGTCAGTGTCTTTTGTAATGTTTTTATAGAAATATATGGAGAAAAACATGAAAATAAATTTGGGATCGAGGGAAGTTGTATTGTTGGGGGTCCGCGTGGGATTTTGGTAAATTTAAGGAGGGCCGTGACGCTCCTGACTTTGGGAATGGCTGCTGTAGAGAGTGTTACTGTGGCAGAGTGGTTAGCCTGTCTCCTGCTGCCTCTCAGTGAGGAGGAGGTTGCACGTTTTACAGCGTTATGTGATTGAAAAAGAACGTTTTATCTACTGGTGCCATAAGGAAACAAGTAAAGAAACCAGCAAAGTGTTGTCTTTTGAACATAATCAAAGAAAAAAAGCTGTTTACTTCCTTAAACATTTTGTCTGACGCCATTTTTTTTCCAAAAGTAAAAGTGAAGAGATGGGAATTTTGACTCATTTCAGTGCTCGGCTCACCAAAAAGAGACGATTTTTATGGCTCCCAGGTGGCTGTTCAGTTTACCACCTCTACTTTTTATTTTTTATTTTATTTTTTTTATTTAGCACAGTTTTGACTAATGAAGTGCATCGTGTACTCAGATAAAACTCAAATACATGGATTGTGCTTAAATACTTAAAAGTTGTGATGCTGACACGCTTACAGAACCACTCTCCTACACACAGCATATAAAAACACTTTTAAGACATAATTAAGACATAAAAATAAAAAAGGACAGATGTTGACTTTTTTTTGTTATTTTACTGAAACACACACACACCTGTAACAAAATTCAGGGCTTTATGTAGTACTCAAAAATAAAACAAAAGCAACAGCTAAACTCAAAACTCAAAAAATCTTATCATAAATATATAATAATAATAAAAATAAATAAAAATAAATAAATAAATAGCAGAAATATATTGCAATGTGCAGTAGAAACAGAGCTGTACACTGTTTTTTGATAAATGCATGTGAGCAGACTGGATGTAGAGAGCTTGTTGTCGATTGGTCAGTGCTTCCTGGAAGGGGCGGGGCTTTGTGGTGGAACCGAGCATCCTGAGGCCTCAGAAATTCAGCGCCAGATAATACAGCATTATTCAAACAGAACGCAACTTCAGGTCTGTTTCTGATAAGGAACAACATTATAACATGGAGACAGAGGAGAAGGACATTTGGCACAACCTTCTTGCTGTGAGGCGAGAGCGCTAACCACTCTGCCGTGTGTTGTGGTGGCATCCTGGCTAACAACAGGAGACCTCCCTCTTCCATCAGCAGCGTGTGTCGTTCTGAAGCTGCTAATGACTCTGGTATTTAGCAGAGCAGCAGTGTTCACACAGGAGACAGGACAATACAAGATAATGAAGAAGGCATTTCACAAGACATGTATTTAGGAGATAGAGTTTCCAGACTGAGACGGTTTGGACATGTCCAGAGGAGGGATGGTGGATATTTGGGTAGAATGATGAGGCTGAGGTTAGAGCTGCAGAGGAGGGAGCAGACCCAGTTGGATAAATGTTCTCTCAGTCCGTGCAGTTTGAGTTCAGTCTTGCTTGTAATAATACAGCTCTCATATACGACAGAACCCCTCTGGCGTCAGGGCTTTACTGAGGTCATCACTCTGCTCCAGCTCTGAGCCAAGTCCAAGATTAGTTTTAAATGAGTCTGGACCGAGGTAGACTGGACTCCTCTGTTAAATGTCCAGCTAATATACATTTAGATTGTATTTCTATTCAAACGCTCGAGTGTTTGGCAGAGCGCTCACCTCTCACCACATCCTGTGTGAAAGGTGCTTAAAGTGCCTCTGAACACCACATTTGTACCTCACTCTCTTTGGCCAAAATCTGGACATTACATTACACATTACTGTCCTCAAATGAGAGACCTGTCTCTGTCAGGTGGAGAAAGTCTCTTAACTCTTTCTCCCTCTGGGAAGGAACTGCTGTATAAACCTCTGTGTAAGATGAGAACAAAACGTCTTCTAAAATCAAACCTTGACCTCTTGACCCTCTGGTTTAACCTTTTTTTACAGCAGCAGTTTTATTGTTTGAGTTTTCTCTCTTATATACAGCATTGAGCTTAACTCCTAAAGCTGCTGGAGCATTCATTATTAAAAGATCGCAGCTACCACAGACTCTAAATGTTCTTCTGGCCAGAGTTACACCAGGATTTTGTGATAAATTAATCACAAATGAATCCAGACTAGAACATTATTGGTTTCACTCGGCCAAAAAGAAAGAAATAGGAGCTTAACTCCTGCAGAACTCAGATTTAGACCTGGTTTAGACCTGGTTTAGTCTTAGTTTAACTATGGTTTTAGTCCTGGTTTAGTCCCATGTCCCAAGATTTAGCCCAATTTTATTCAGTCATGGTACTTGGAAACATTTGAGAACTGCTGCTTTACAGTATTTACCCCTGAACTAGAAGAGTTTGAATCCAGGTCTATATCTTTCCCATTGTGAGATAGGGCCAGTGCCTTCTCTCTGAATCTCTATGGTTTGTGTAATGTAAACCAGTTTGAAAAGCAAGAACAAAAGTTGTGAGCACAGCCCTTCAGTGATATTCAGATGTGTGTGATTCATGTTTGCAGCGGGCCTCAGCTCTGTCTCTGTCTGATCTGCTCCAACACACATTTTTAATCAGCTTCTCTGCGTCGTCTCTGATTAGCTCAAAGTTAAATGGTCCTTCAGTTCTCCTGCTCCAGCCCTGAACATCTGTCTTCTGTCCACACTCACACTCTCCGACTCTCACCACAACGTTCCCTCTGACTCTATAACGCAAAATAATCCTTAAAGCGCCCTATTTCTCGTATAAAACCTGAAATATGAATGCAAAAGAGTCCAGCAATGTTTGAGAAAAGCACAGTATGGAGCTTTAAAATGCTTCTCATCTCTGCAGTAATCATGTAGCTCCTCTCCTCTCTATGGTCCCATTATATAAGGCTTTTTAAAATAAATCTGGACAAAAAAAAAAAAAAAAAAAAAAAAAAAAACACTTTCTATTGAAAATGTCTTCTTTTTTGGGGGAGCTTTTGCTTTTTGCTCTGCTGAAAAAGCTTGTATATATACATATATACATTTACTTATTATTATTATTATTATTATTATTATTATTATTATTATTATTATTATTATTATTATCTCTTCTTGTTTTGTTTGTTTTTTCTTCTTTGAAGTGTGTTTATTTAATAAATTTTTTATATTTAAAAAGATATTTAAAAAAAAATGCTTGTATTAGGTGCCTGTTCCTTTAAGGCAGGTGTGTCAAACTCAATCAGAGCTGGGGCCAAAATTAGAAAACCAGTCTTGGTTGTGGGCTGAATAAGAGTATTATATAAATAATAAAGCCAACCTACTGTATTTTTGTTCTCTGTTAGGGTACAATAGGCCTTTTAAAACAGAATAATGCATCCCCACAGAACTAAAAATGTAGATTTGTGGTTTTAAGGGGCTTGGTATTAAATCAGAACTTAGAACTCAACAAATAACAAATCGGCCACAGACTCAGACTGACTAACACTGACCAATTATTTATTTATGAAGTATTATTTACCTAACTCCTCATATAAGACAGGTGTTTTCACCAGGTCCACTCTGTTTTACTGTGACAGTGGGTACTACCAGCAGATTAATATTAAGATGCATGCCAGCCCTTATGTGAATAAATATCATCCTAGCACAACTTACATACAAACACAGGCCTACTGTACTTTTACAGAGCAAACCACTGTCCACCTCTGTGTCCTCTGCAGGACACCGTATGGAGCAGGTTTATACCTTTTTTCTGTGCAGCTTTAGCTCGCTGTGTGTTGTTAATGAGTTGCATTAAAGCAGAAGTAGTGACGGGGAATGAACTTAGACAACTCTTCAGCCTGATAACTTGGCTTTACTGACACAGGCTCATTTTAAACTGCTGATGTCTGTAGCTTCTTTTTGGAGACGGGGTTTGTAAAGGTGATGTTCTTACAATGCTGCGCAGTTACAGCCTGTTTTTATTACTGCCAAATTAGCTTAACAAACAAAGGGCCATATTTACTAAGACGGGTGCTAAACTGCGAGTGCAGTGAGAAAATATGCGGCTGCTATTAATGTTCGTGTTGTGCGTGAATTACTAAGACAAACTGCGTGGCGGTGACAGTGCAAACAGATGGGGCGGAGCTATTTAAACGGCATCATTGCGTGTATTGTTTTGCGTCATGGAAGGTGCGGAAGTGGAACACAAACGGAAGCAAAAATTTAACCAAGAAGAGCTGAAAGTGCTGGTGAATAATTTTTTCATCCGTCATGGCAAATAGATCTGCACGCGTGGCAAACTCTAACCCTACGTATTTGTTCATTTCTTCTCCTTCGTCTCACACGAATCACAGCAGCCATCTGTGCAAAAGATTAGCACGTCCTTCTCCAACGTGCTAAATGTATACGCTATTTTCGCAAAGTCATGGTGAGCCTTGATAAATAATATTGCGGGCGGTAAATGAATGAATTTGCATTTTTTCCGCCTTCCATTTTTGCGCACTCTGGGAAGAACGCCTCAGTTTACAGATTCATTAGGTCATAGGAGCAAAATCTGCTTTGCGTTCGCTCTGCTCCTGTAAGACACGCAAATCTCAACTGCGTCTGGGTTTGCTCCAATTTTAGCACATCTTATTCAGTTAGCGTGCACACAAACCTTTGATAAATCTGGCCCAAAGTGTAGAGTGTTTTCAGACAGTCCCAGTGTTTAAGAAGCTCCTGCTCTCACTGAGTTTGACGTGCATGCTTTAAGGCCTTCCCTCTCCCTGCTGGCCACGCCCACTTCACTCTGTCAGCTCAAACCATAGCCATAAATACTACTCCAGGTATGTTTATGACGAGGAAACAGTATTATAATATGGTTAAAAGCAAAGAAAAGTCAAGTTAGCGTGCTAAAGAATCCACAGTTTTGAAGCTGCAGTAGTAGTAGTAGTAGTAGTAGTAGTAGTAGTAGTAGTAGTAGTAGTAGTATTGATAGTAATAGAACAAATAATAGTGGTTCTTTCTCCTTCAGTAAACTTTGAAGAACCATGACTCTGAGGTCTCTCTGAAACCACACACGCTGCTCTCAGACAGATTAGTAATGGAGAATTACCCACAATCCTCTCTGTCACACGATGGTCTCACAGTACTTTTAGGAGCCTGACTCCTATAATTGGATTTAACTGAAGTAATGAGTATTGGAAACACTCTGAAAGACAGTGGACGTTGGAGGAGCATTACCGGAGTCAAACAGAGAGAATTATATTGATGTTGTAACTTTAAAAGGCATTTATTAACTACAGCAGGGTTTGGATGATTCTCTCTGTGAGCAGCTTCAAGCTTTTTTTGCACAACCTGTAAAAAGAAATCTGGAAAATTGAGTTAGAAGAAAGTTATTTTGAAATGGAAACCTAACTGGACGATGCCTCTCTCTGTGTGTGGCACCTGTCATGCCTGAGAATCCCTTCATTCTGATTGGTCCTCACCTCGATCATGTGACTCTGCGGCTATCTCCCGGGACTTTTCTCAGTATGCGTTCTGGTCTGGACTTGTGTTCTTGGGAACTTGTGAAACCTCATCACTCTCAGCTTGAGTCTTGTTCCAATTCAATATTCGCTTTTCAACAAATCTGCTCTGAATCCTTGGAAGTTCTTGCTCTTTTATCGTGGAAAGGAGACAAGTGTGTACTCAGGCAGGAGGAAATTTATCTTTTTAAACCAGTCTTGGTCTCCTCTAGAATAGCAGCATGTTTTACAGCCTTTAAAAACATTATTTAACTAAAAGATAACATTTTTAATAAGTACTCTACTGGTGCCATAAAGAAACAGGTGAGGAGACCAGCAGAGGGCAGAGTGTTGCAGTCTTTTGAACATAATCAAAACTTTAACTTTTCGTTTGACGACATTTTTCTCTCTGTGAGGAATCAGAAGAAACTACGGCAGCGTATTGCGTTCACCTGAAAAAAAAAGTTTCTGTTTTAATGAAAAATGTTCTGTTTTTATGAGAAAAGTTTTGATTTTATGAGTAAAGTTAATTCTGTTTTTCTGAGAGAAAAAATCCTGTTTTTATGAGTAAAATAATATTCTGTTTTTCAGTTCAATTCAGATTTATTTGTACAGCCCAATATCACAACAAAAGTCCCCTCAAAGGGCTTCACAAACAGTTGATCAAACATAAACACACAATCAGACTTAACACAAAATCAGCACAAACAATAACTACACTAAACTAAACAGACCCAGGACACTCCTGTCCTTAGACCCTCCTTCTCGGTAAGGAAAAACTCCTAAAAAAAACCCAGACGAAGAAAAGTTCTGTTTTTACGAGTAAAATAATTTTCTGTTTTTACAAGAAAAGTTTTGTTTTTACGAGTAAAATAATGGTATGTTTTTATGTGGATAATGGTCCTTATTATCTTGTTCCACTTTTGGGGGGAGAGGAATTCAAAGTCAATCGCAAAGACCTGAGATGTCTGCGCAGAGTCGACAAACTAATGATTATACGTCAATATTACTTAACGAAAGCAGAATCTCCAGTGTCTCAAGCCTAGAGTAAAATAAAACCGTATTAAACGAAGTAGTTGGGACATTTACGCCCTTTCTTTAGCGAGCAACTCTTCAACACGAGCTAAACCTTTACTGGTTGTGATAGACATGAATTTACTTTTGTCATAAAAACCCAAGTTATTTATACTCATAAAAACAGAACAAATTTTACTCATAAAAACAGAACTTTTCTTGTAAAAACAGAACAAATTTTACTCATAAAAACAGAACTTTTTTCATAAAAACAGAACAAATTTTACTCATAAAAACAGAACTTTTCTCATAAAAACAGAACAAATTTTACTCATAAAAACAGAACTTTTCTCATAAAAACAGAACAAATTTTACTCATAAAAACAGAACTTTTCTCATAAAAACATAACTAACTTACCTCATTAAAACAGAAACTTTTTTTTTTTTCAGGTGAACGCAATACGCTTCCGTAAGAAACAGAGCTGTGCACCATTTTTTGGATAAATGAATGAGAGCAGATTGGATGAAAATCTCGAAAGATAATAAAATGAATGCAGTATGGGGCATTTGTTGTCAGTGCAGTGAGATGGTAGCTTGAGATTAAGTAGAGCTAACAACATAAACAGAACAGAGGATTTTTTTTATCATAAATTACAGACATTGCTTATCCCAAGTGAATGCCGTTCTAAAAACATTGATGTCGGGGGGTCATTTCTTAATTACAGAGGTTCAGGGGTAATGCTATCCCGTGCGAATAGGGCTTAATACTGTAATTAATCAAGTGAGCATATGAGGTATAAGTGCACACAGAGTGAGTTATAAAGTTCACCTCGTCCCAAAATCTGAAAAAAAAGCAAAGTCCGTCCTCTGGTTCTCATTAAAACCATTCTCCGAGTCTGAGTCCAGAGTTCAGACTGGGACTTGGTGAAGAGCCCATGATGAGACCAGAGTTTGTGGCAGCGTGGAGCGTGTTCAGAGGCAGATGGTTTAGGTGTCAGAGGTCGCGGCGAGGTCAGAGGTCAGGTCTGGCTCTGTCTGAAGCTGCTGGAGAGAAGTCTGACTTTCACACAGCTCACAGTTTGAACTCTGCTCTCTCTCAGCACAAAAACACAGCCTCAGTACAAAAACACAGCAAACTCTGACAGAACTGTGACAGGTGTCTTCTTCTCTCTTCTGGAGTCCTCTGCCTCCTGGTAATTTTGCATAGGTTTTCACGCCGGATGCCCTTCCTGACAACATTGGCCTGTGACTCCCTCATGTAGTGGCAAGAATCATCTGTGTAAAAGCTTCATACATCAGGGGTGTGAAGAATACTTCAGAGGTGTTTTTTTGTCAGGAGCCCCTCCCTGTGCTCGTTTTCCTTCCCGTGTTTCCTGCCCCGCCCGGATGTCACCTGTGCTGCGTTCAGGTGCCCTTTGTTGGTGCTTGTCTGTGTATGTTTTCAGTCTCCAGTGTTAAGTTTAAGTCTGTATTTCGGTTTTCATCTGTTTTTTCTTTGTTTCTTTGGTATTTTTGTGATTCCTTGGTTTTGGCTTTTGGACTTTTCGATTTTTAGGTTAGAGGTAAGATCGGGCCTAAAAAATCCAGCCCGACCCGACCCAGGCCCGCGGGCATTAAAGCCCAACCCAGCCCGAGCCCGACCAATTAACTTGATTTGCAGGCCCGAGCTCGAAGCAAACCCGAAATTTCAATTTATCCCATAGTATTTTTGGCAGAAAAAAACGCAAGATTTCTTAAGGTTAAAATAATCTACATATTTTTATGATCATGATAAATGCATTTGCACAACGAAATAACGCTGGAACACAGAATAAGAGGCCAGACAAAGAGAGTGAAAGAGAGATCTTGATGCGCACTCGCTTAATTACGGGGAGAAATACTGCAGCCTCACTCTTACCGGCGGTGCGTGTTTGCCTTTTCAGTTCCCTGTCTTAAGTTTATCCTTGAC
The DNA here is from genome assembly GCA_020698575.1 of Bostrychus sinensis. Lineage (NCBI taxonomy): Eukaryota > Metazoa > Chordata > Actinopteri > Gobiiformes > Eleotridae > Bostrychus > Bostrychus sinensis. Next base: position 6,831,454 of record CM036248.1, read on the forward strand.
TTCTTGCTGCTCCATATCAGGGAGACCTAAACAAAATAGATGCGGACTTGCGGAGGGAAGATTACATTCGCGACACGTGCACAAAGCGTGCCCTGGCTCTGCGCTTCCTGTTTAGTAGTAGTTATATAGCAATTACCTTACAGCGCCTTCTCTGTTTTAACCAAATTATTTATTTATAACAAGTATTCCTTAGTTTAGTATCCACACATCGTTTTAGTATACATTTTTATAAACATATATTTATTAAAAAAGTCAGCGAGAGAGAAGCCCGGCCCGACCCGAACGTAATGATTGTCATTTTAGTCCCTACCCGACCTGAATTTCGGGCCGGGTCGGGTTCGGACTCGGGCTTAAGATCTTACCTCTACTTTAGGTTTTCTCTCTGTTTTATTGCAGTTTTGCATCTCGCGGTTTTTCACCTGCGTGAAGTTGGAAAATGATTGGAAAATAACAAAACTATGTCAGTTCATTTGTGGACATTTGTGCTCATTCCATTTTTGAGATGATTATATTGTTTGTTTTTTACTCAGCCCCCCCCTTATCGTCCAAATCACTCCAAAATTGTCTCATTCCTTTATGCACAGTCAATGCACATTTGTGCACGCTAAAGGAACGTTTGTGCTCATTCCCTTTTAGAGATAATGATCTTTTATTAGTTTTTACACAGCCCCATCTATATCGCAAGTAGGCGAACCCAACGAAATGTGCATTTAATGAGAAGGTAATTAAACGCCTTAATATGCACAGAGACGTGCCCAACACCTCATTTATACGTCCAGTTGACACGAAATGAGAGGTAAACCAGTAAAGCCCACTTTTAAATTGTATACAGATAACTGTACAGGCTAGTTATGTGTGTTATGAGTCTGACAACTATTAGTAACTCCAAACAACAGACAGATAACACAGGTCTACAGCAAAATGCTTCCTGAACAAAAGTAGTGAATTTTTCTTGGATTAGGTCACGAATAAAGAAAAAGTAAGTCAGAAGTGCAGATTGGCTATAGTTTCCAAGAAACAGTATTGGGTCAAAATAGGAAATTTATGCAAAATAAGGCAAAAACAGTAGTTTATCAGAAGGTACAGTGTCTACAAGCAACCAGTTCTATCTGAAAGCTGCACATTCAATACATTCATTTTAATATGTCTAGAGTTTTGACATAAAATGTTTTGTTTTTATTTGCAGAAATCTCTCTCTTAGAAGTGGACAAAATGCATGCATGTAGAGAAATTAAATATTTTCAAAATATAAATATTATCTTTAAGCAAAAATGCCTAAATCTATTGTATAAACAGATGTGATTTTGATGTGAAACAATATCATTAAATATCTTGAATACATTAGCGAACCAGCACAGTTATCAATTGATTTTCAGTTCATCTTATCAAAATAAATGAGATGTAGCCACTTTTATCTCAGAAGCAGATCGAGTCCAAAAATTTGTAGACCAGTGTAATTGGAAAATGTACCACCATTTTGGAGTTATTGGGATGATATGGGGTGGCTGAGTAAAAAAAAACATAATTATCTTAAAAACAGAATGAAACGTTCATTTAGCTAAATGACACCATTTTGGAGTAATTTGGACGATATGGGGCTGAGTGGGGGGGCTGCCCTGAAAAAAAAAGATTGTTTATTCTGTAAAAAAGCAATTGTGCACAATTATTCATTTTGCGTGCACAAACAATGCACAAATGAACTGACATAGTTTTGTTAATTTCCAATCATGTGGGTGGCCAACTTCACACAGGCTGCTTTTTCACCTTGTGCTCAGTATACGTATATGACACTTTTAGCTTAGGGAGGCTAGATAAATGAATGAAAGCAGACTGGATGTAGAGGGCTTGTTGATTGGTCAGTACTTCCTGGGAGTGGGCGGGGCTTCACTTGTTTCCAGCTCTGGAGAAGGGCAGCGCCTCAGCATACACGAATGAAACAAAATACTACGAGTAGAAGTACAAACTGATGCAGTAACTTGCTGGACCCTTCTCCAAAATTTACAGGACCCAGCTGGAGGATTATTGTGCATTGCAAACTCCACAGGAAGGTCCTCACGGTCCGGGAATTGAACCCAGTGTAACGGTTCTTTATGGTCACCAGTGTGGACACAGGAATGCGAGACACAGGGGTTCTGGTCACTGCACATTTAATGCCCTTTAAACAGGAGCAAGAGGCATAGAGTTAGTGGACAGCACAAGTTCAGCTCCCAGCACAGACCGCTCATCTCAACTGAGTTATACATATACAATACTATCAAGCTGTATAAATAATAATATATAAATAATATATATAATATATAATAATAATATAAATAATACAATGTAGTTATATACTATTAACAATTGTATATAGTAAACATTTAACATATAAAATATTAATATATTGTAATGTACTACTATTTACTAAGTTGGTATAATTTAGCATTTATATAAAAAAAAAACCCACTTTTTTCTCTAATAAATAAAAACAGCACCAAAACAGCACAGTACCAGATATTTTAGCCCAAACATGCAAAACAGCTCAAAAACGCACCTTTAAACAGGAGCAAGAGGCATGGAATTAGTGGACAGCACAAGTTCAGCTCCCTACGTGAACAAGGGAAAAACACCGTCAAAATTGGCGTTAGTAATGCCGTGATTAGCGAGCTAAAAATAAACTTTTTTTTTATAACAGCAGTTATTATTGTTATTAACGTATTTTAGCCTCTTTTTGGCGACTAGCATCACCTTTAGAACTGCTAGCTTAACTCAGGGAGACCACGAAAAAAACACAACTCACCAGCACAGACCGCTCCTCTCAACTGAGGCAGAGAGAGAGCTGCCACATGGTGAGAAGAGGTGTGTCCCACTAATTACTGCCCCTGTGCAACACGTAACAATATGGAACCATAGTATTTGGTGATAGCCTCACAGTTGGCTCAAAATTAACAATACAGAAAAAAAATAAAATATGCACTGTAAAGTTTTGAGAAGGTTCACTCACAAAAATCAACTCGCTACACCAGCACCTTCTTGCAGTGAGGAAGAATTTATCCATTCATCCATCCATCCGCTCTACCATTATCATAAAATCTTTTACTGCTATTCTGGTATGTCCCCAGGCGAGGTAAATGTACCCAGTACCCACTTTGTCACAAAAGAATATACTTTTATCCATCTAGAAATTAAATAAATCTAAAAAAAAAAGTGTGCATACATTTAGAAAACCTATAAATATATTTTAATGCGGATGTAACAGCAGTTCCTCCTCTGTGTATCAGCTCAGTGCAGAAACAGCGTCAGGATGTGAACATATTTCACACTTCTCATAACCACAGCTGCTTTAGTCTTTAATGAATTTCTATAAAAAAGGAAACAGAGTTTAATGTGGAGTTTTAATTAGTCAGACAAGACACTCATTTCTCAAACACAGATAAACAGACAGCTCTTATCCATCAAGAGAAATATTAATCAACATTATTAACATATTACCACATTAAAATATTGCTCTGACTAAAACAGCAGCAGGAAGAATAGGAACACAGGGAAATGTTTTAATAAGACTGAAGAATATTCTCTAAAGGTCTGACTCTAATGCTCCTGGAAGTCCTGGGATATCGTCCACCAGTAAAATTGTTTGGTTCAGTTCCTCATCCAAGAGACTTATCAGCTCTGAGGAGACCGGTCCCAGAAGAAGAGGTTAAAGGAGACTCAGAGACAGGACCTGGGCTGGAGTCAGAGGGAGAGTTGTTCCACCTGTGAGCCGTCCTCTCTGAAGGTGATGGGCCGTCGCTGGAGATGTTTGTTGAGGATGGAGATGGCACAAAGTTTCTGTAAAAACGTGGCCCTCTGCATTTCAGTGTCTCGTATGGGAAGCGCTTTTAACATATAATCGCAGATCTGGATATGTAATACAGATATCTACAGCCCAGTTGTTCCTAGTATAAACTGCAATTTCAGATATCCACAATAACATTCCACTTATCCACACTTTAAATCACGTTTTCCATTCATTTCTATGGGTGACGTCATTAGAGATATCCGTAAATCACTTATGGATATCCACAGTGTTAATTATGGATATCTACTACTGAATTACAGATATCTATAACTCCAGTTTGAGATATCTACAATGTAATGTCAACAAGTCATAATCTAGTTAAAGATATCCACAATGATCTTTATAAGTTATCCAAATGTGTGTTTTGACTATCCAGATATTTTATTAGATTTCTTAAACCAGCCCTTCCCAAAGTCAAGACGTGTTGTGGCCCCCTTAAATTTCTAAAAATCCCTCGCGGACCCCCAACAATAAAACTTCCCTCTATTCAAAAGACTCTGCCATGTTTTTCTCCATATGTTTCTTTTATAAAAACATTACAAAAAAAAACAAAAAAAAAAAAAACAAGTATACAACTGTAATTAATTTCAAATGTTTTTTAATATTTACTTAATGTTTTTAGGTATTTAATATTTCTATTGATTTTTTATATTTTTGTATGTTTTATTTGTTTTTATGAACCAAAACGTGTCTGAAATAATAAATAAATAAATAAATAATAATCTAATAATAATAATAAATAATAATAAATACTATAATAATAATAATAATAATAATAATAATAATAATAATAATAATAATAAATAATAATAATAAATAAATTCAAATTGAAAAATAGACAGCCTCTGTAGTACCTTCGTGGACCCCCAGAGGGCTCCGGACCCCACTTTGGGAACCACTGTCTTAAACTGTCTTTGTGACTAGTCAACACTCAAATAAAGATATCTTAAATTGTAGTTATGGCTAATCATAATGTAATTTTAGATATCTGTTAGTGAGTTGCAGATATCTTCAATCTTTTTTTAATTACAGATATTCACAATTGGAGATATCTTTAGTTTTTACAGATATCCATAAACAGTTACGTATCAGAGATCTCTAATGACGTATTTTTTATCGTAGTCTAGTCTAAATGTCATGAAAATGAGGTCAGTGATATCTTTATTTTGAAAACCATATAGTCATGTTTAACTATTATATGTTAAATAATAAAAAGGATAGAAACAACAAAAAACAAGTTAACTATAAGAGTTTAAAACAAGAGTAACAAATGTTCAAAATAAAATAGAATAATATGGATATGAAGGGGGTGCTCATGGTCCAAACCTATTGTTTTTTTGTTTGTTTTGTTTTGTGGGCGAGGCAGGCTGTTGCTCTGTCAGTAAGTTCTGAGATGTTGGGTATGAGGGGTGTGGATTATTTTGGAGGCTGTGAAGGTGATTTTGTTTTGTTTTTGGAGTAAAAATAGGAGATAATAGTAGAATGGGTTGGATTATTCTCTTGAACAGCAGTGGCAGAAGGTGGTGATGTAAAATGTCTCAGCACCTGGTCTCAGGGCATTTCGTTTACAAGCAGGCTTTAAAAGTTTTGGATAAAAAACCTTCTCGATATCACCATTGAGGTATCTTGGACAAACATGCCTGGTAACATACATTTTGTAAAATTTCATGATGCAAAGCTGGTTTTAAAAAATGTACAGGGTCTTGCCTCACCACCACTTTCCAAAATGTTCAACCTGAGTACACTGTAAAAAAAAAAATCTGTACATTTTACAGTAAAAAATTGGCAGCTGTGGTTGCCAGAATTCTACCGTAAAAACTACAAGAGGCCTGTATTTCATTTTACAGTATAATTTTATCACAAATGTTGTTTTTACAGTTTTTGACTTGAGTTTTTATTATTATTTACTGCAAAATAAAGTTATTATCTTTCAAAAAAATAGATTAATGTATATTTTAGTTTGTGGCTTGACTTTTAATCAACATTTACTGTAAAATTTAAAGTTATCTTTCAAAAAAATAGATTAATGTATATTTTAGTTTGTGACTTACCTTTTAATCAACATTTACTGTAAAATTTAAAGTTATTATCTTTTGAAAAGGTGTTAAACTGTAATAAACACAGGACTCGATTTTTTTAACAGTGCTATACTGTACACATTACAAAAAATAAAACAAAAAAATACAATTTTGCCTTATTTTTAATATTACAGTTAATTACCGTAACCAAAACAGTATTTTACCGATATATCAACTACTGGTCTTTTACTGTTGAGATTTTACAGATTTTTACCATGAAATCTACAGATATTTTTTACAGTGTAGCAGACTCACTAGATCTGTTTCTGCAAATAAAACCTAACACTGCCCCTAAGACAAAGTGTGTTCAACCTGTCAGTTTTGGAACACCATACACTCTCATTCACACAAACTTTTAAAAACACCAAAATCATGGTTACAAAAGAATGAATCCTGCATTCATAATCAATAATCTGCTGTCTATTTTCCTCATCCTCTGTTTCTGTGCTACCAATGTATTTTGTCTCATGTACAGTGAAGCCCGAAATTATTCATACCCTGGCAAATTCTGACTTAAAGTTACTTTCATTCAACCAACATGACACTTTTTGTTCAAATGTAAAAAAAAAAAGCTGAGAAATATTTTTTTCCACAATGGTACCTCTTGTACATCGTTTTATTATCTTTTGGGAGAGGCCTGTGTCATTTCCGGGCAAAAAAAAAAAAAAAACAAAACTTGCTGGTTGAATAAAAGTATGAATTTGCCAGGGTATGAATAATTTCGGGCTTCACTGTATGTTATGCTTAGATCTGAAAGTTGCTTTGCTGTATGTTAAACGTTAACGTGTGACTACTAACTTCTACTAATTTACTATTTCTATTTGTATTTTAATGCACTAACCTTTATCGTTGTGGTCTAGCATACAGTGCTGTAGCCTTGTACCTGAGGGAGGGGTGTGAACAGTCTGTGAGCTGGGTGGGATAGGTTCTTCATGATTTTGCTTTATAATCAGTGTTGCCAACTTATATTTAGTGACTTTTCAGACCTCCCTAGTGACTTATTTTCAGACAAGCGACTAATGTTGCGACTTTTTCTGGTGTTGCTAGCGACTTTGGCAACTCATGAAAAACATGAAAGCACTTCTCACGACTCTACTCTGCGAGCTACCTGAGTGTCGCCCTGAGCTTCTCCTCCGTCTCGTCTGCCGCCAGCAGCTGCTGCTGTTGTGCTCTTAACTCCGCCTCTTTCCCTCTGCCACAGACCAATCAGCACACAGGCTGCCGTGGGTTTTTTTACCAATTATGTCCCTAATTTGCATGTAAATAATATGCAGTTACCTGTTAGAGTGCAAGCTGGCAATATACACTCAAGGAAAAAAGAAACGCACCACTTTCATTTTCTCAATTTGTCAAAAAATATTACAGCCAGTGAAAAATGACAGACTACAATGAGTTTAGTACTATTCTGAGTCAAAATGAAATGACTGTTTTCCTGGTTCCTGTTGATTGATTTTGATGATAACAACTGTATTTTTGTATTAATCACCTATGTCTGGGTCATGAGTAACACTCAGAGATGAATTGGACCTGTCCTCAATTGTGCACAACCATTCCCTATAAAAAGACACCAAAATGGAAAAAAAAGCACATTTGTTCCCAATGCCACGACTCCTGCAACCAGAGAGAGATTGGCAGCCATTGGCCTGCTTCAAGCTGAAGGAGCACACGGCTGTAGCCAGGAGTTTGGAGTCCATCACTCTACTGTTGTACGCCTCGCTGAGCGTTTCCACACCACTGGATCCTCCAATGACTGTCCCAGATCTGGTCGACCACATGTCACAACTGCTGCATTATTATTGTTTGGTCATGTTATTGTTATTGAAACTGTCATAAGCATTGATTAATTGGGTCTGAATATCAGGGACGGGTTTATGGTTGATGTGCACATGGAATATTTCCACCAAAAATAAGTAACCAAACAAAAATGTGGTAACAAAGCAGTGGTGTGTTTCTTTTTTCCTTGAGTGTACATGCAGATCTGTTGAAATATTTGGAGATATTTGGTGCCAAACAGCAGCCTCACCAGGCAGCCACGAGTCATCGGCCTCACTTTCAATTAGATCCATGTGACCAATTATGCAAATTGGGCGATGGCGTCATCAGGCGACTTCTAGCGACTTTTAGGACAGCCAATAGCGATTTTCTTATTGAGGAGCTGGCAGCACTGTTTATAATGACTCTCTGCTGTTGTTTTGTTGCAGTTTAATGTCTTCGTTCTCCGGTGTTTGACAGATGAGGGGCGTTGTGTGGAGACTCTGCAGGAGCTGAAGTCGGAGGAGGAGAGTTTTCTTTAGGAAAGTCCCAGCATTTTAAAGTCTGGACTTCTTCCAGACTTGGCTCTGGCAGCGACTCTCACTAACGACTCTGAGGGTAATGAGAGGCTTTTAGAGAATATTGATTTCATCCATAAGTACTTTGTCCTTGACACACATCTGACCCGGGATGCAGGCGAATTCCTCTGTTACACACGAGTACTGCAGCGTGGGGCTTCTTCTGTGTTTCTGTAGACGTTAACAGATAACGCAAAGTAACGGGACATTAGGAATAACGTTATATTCAGAGTAACAGGATGGTCAGTGTAACCACCTCCAGTCACAAGAACTGAGCAGCTTTTGTGTAGAAGGTCAGGGTTCCTCTCAGTCGCTTCAATGAGGAGAACCTTCTAATTATCTAATGGCATTTTAATTAAAGAATGAAATCAAGACCTCATGGCATGATCTAAGTCAGGGGTTCTCAAGCTGCGGTAAAGGTCCCAGTGGTGGTACTCAGGAGTCAGAGACAGTGTATTGAGTGTACTCATTAAAACTTGAAATGTAGACCACTGCTTAGACCTGGTTTGGACCTGGTCTTATCCTGGTTTTCTTTTGGTTTAGTCACCAATTTAGTCATTGGTTTAGTCCTGGTTTAGTCCTGGTTTAGATTTGCTTTAGACCTGGTTTAGTCCTGGTTTAGATCAGGTTTAGACCTGGTTTAGATTAGGTTTAGACCTGGTTTAGTCCTGGTTTAGACCTGGTTTAGATTAGGTTTAGACCTGGTTTAGTCCTGGTTTAGACCTGGTTTAGATTAGGTTTAGACCTGGTTTAGTCCTGGTTTAGATAAGGGTTTAGACTTGGTTTAGTCCTGATTTAGATCAGGTTTAGACCAGGTTTAATCCTGATTTAGATTAGGTTTAGACCTGGTTTAGTCCTGGTTTAGACCTGGTTTAATCCTGGTTTAGATCAGGTTTAGACCTGGTTTAGTCCTGGTTTAGACCTGGTTTAGATTAGGTTTAGACCTGGTTTAGACCTGGTTTAGATTAGGTTTAGACCTGGTTTAGTCCTGGTTTAGACCTGGTTTAGATTAGGTTTAGACCTGGTTTAGTCCTGGTTTAGATAAGGGTTTAGACTTGGTTTAGTCCTGATTTAGATCAGGTTTAGACCAGGTTTAATCCTGATTTAGATTAGGTTTAGACCTGGTTTAGTCCTGGTTTAGACCTGGTTTAATCCTGGTTTAGATCAGGTTTAGACCTGGTTTAGTCCTGGTTTAGACCTGGTTTAGATTAGGTTTAGACCTGGTTTAGACCTGGTTTAGATTAGGTTTAGACCTGGTTTAGTCCTGGTTTAGACCTGGTTTAGATTAGGTTTAGTCCTGGTTTAGACCTGGTTTAGATTAGGTTTAGTCCTGGTTGAGTCCTGGTTTAGATTAGGTTTAGTCCTGGTTTAGTCCTGGTTTAGATAAGGGTTTAGACCTGGTTTAGTCCTGGTTTAGACCTGGTTTAGATGAGGTTTAGTCCTGGTTTAGACCTGGTTTAGATTAGGTTTAGTCCTGGTTTAGACCTGGTTTAGATTAGGTTTAGACCTGGTTTAGTCCTGGTTTAGACCTGGTTTAGATTAGGTTTAGACCTGGTTTAGTCCTGGTTTAGATAAGGGTTTAGACCTGGTTTAGTCCTGGTTTAAACCTGGTTTAGATTAGGTTTAGACCTGGTTTAGTCCTGGTTTAGATAAGGGTTTAGACCTGGTTTAGTCCTGATTTAGATCAGGTTTAGACCTGGTTTAGTCCTGGTTTAGATAAGGGTTTAGACCTGGTTTAGTCCTGGTTTAGACCTGGTTTAGATTAGGTTTAGTCCTGGTTTAGACCTGGTTTAGATTAGGTTTAGACCTGGTTTAGTCCTGGTTTAGACCTGGTTTAGATTAGGTTTAGACCTGGTTTAGTCCTGGTTTAGATAAGGTTTAGACCTGGTTTAGTCCTGGTTTAGATCAGGTTTAGACCTGGTTTAGACCTGGTTTAGATTAGGTTTAGTCCTGGTTTAGTCCTGGTTTAGATTAGGTTTAGTCCTGGTTTAGACCTGGTTTAGATTAGGTTTAGTCCTGGTTTAGTCCTGGTTTAGATAAGGGTTTAGACATGGTTTAGTCCTGGTTTAGACCTGGTTTAGATTAGGTTTAGACCTGGTTTAGTCCTGGTTTAGATAAGGGTTTAGACCTGGTTTAGTCCTGATTTAGATCAGGTTTAGACCTGGTTTAGTCCTGGTTTAGATAAGGGTTTAGACCTGGTTTAGTCCTGGTTTAGACCTGGTTTAGATTAGGTTTAGTCCTTGTTTAGACCTGGTTTAGATTAGGTTTAGACCTGGTTTAGTCCTGGTTTAGACCTGGTTTAGATTAGGTTTAGACCTGGTTTAGTCCTGGTTTAGATAAGGTTTAGACCTGGTTTAGTCCTGGTTTAGATCAGGTTTAGACCTGGTTTAGTCCTGGTTTAGACCTGGTTTAGATTAGGTTTAGACCTGGTTTAGTCCTGGTTTAGACCTGGTTTAGATTAGGTTTAGACCTGGTTTAGTCCTGGTTTAGACCTGGTTTAGATAAGGTTTAGACCTGGTTTAGTCCTGGTTTAGTCCTGGTTTAGATCAGGTTTAGACCTGGTTTAGTCCTGGTTTAGTCCTGGTTTAGACCTGGTTTAGACCTGGTTTAGTCCTGGTTTAGACCTGGTTTAGATAAGGTTTAGACCTGGTTTAGTCCTGGTTTAGATCAGGTTTAGACTTGGTTTAGTCCTGGTTTAGACCTGGTTTAGTCCTGGTTTAGCTCTGTTCCCACCGATTCCTCACAGACATTTTTACTTTGGGAGGAAAATGGCATCAGACAAAAAGTTTAAGGAAGTGAAGTGCTCTTTTTGTTTAGTTTTTTTTTTATTATGTTCAACACGCCGGTCCCTGTACCCCTGGTTGGGAAACACTCCATAAACCCTGATGTCTCATCTCTGCTCCTCTCCTGTCCCGGCTCCTCTCTGGGTCACTCTGTTTTTCTCTGTATTATTTGATATAGTTGGATATTGTTGGAGGTGCATTAGTGTAATGACAGAAAAAAAAAAAAAAAAAATCGCTGAGTCGTGTTTCAGATCAGAGGAGGCAGGATCGATGACTCTGCAGGAACAGGATGAAGGATGGACGGAGAGACGCCGGACTGAAACTGAGACCTCAGAAACAGGACGGGAGGAGGTGTTTGGGCAGGACCGGGGCAGCTTTCAGGGCAGGAACTGTGAAAATAGATGTTTTTAAAGGAGCTTCTTTCTGCTCCTTAAATGATGGCGGCCCAGAAGGAATAACGTTATATTCAGAGTAACAGGAATGGGATCAGTGTAACCACCTCCAGTCACAAAAACTGAGCAGCTTTTGTGTAGAAGGTCAGGGTTCCTCTCAGTCGCTTCAATGAGGAGAACCTTCTAATTATCTAATGGCATTTTAATTAAAGAATGAAATCAAGACCTCATGGCATGATCTAAGTCAGGGGTTCTCAAGCTGCGGTAAAGGTCCCAGTGGTGGTACTCAGGAGTCAGAGACAGTGTATTGAGTGTACTCATTAAAACTTGAAATGTAGACCACTGCTTAGACCTGGTTTGGACCTGGTCTTATCCTGGTTTTCTTTTGGTTTAGTCACCAATTTAGTCATTGGTTTAGTCCTGGTTTAGACCTGGTTTATATCAGGTTTAGTCCTGGTTTAGACCTGGTTTATATCAGGTTTAGTCCTGGTTTAGATTTGCTTTAGACCTGGTTTAGTCCTGGTTTAGTCCTGGTTTAGATCAGGTTTAGACCTGGTTTAGATTTGCTTTAGACCTGGTTTAGTCCTGGTTTAGTCCTGGTTTAGATTTGCTTTAGACCTGGTTTAGTCCTGGTTTAGACCTGGTTTAGTCCTGGTTTAGATCAAGTTTAGACCTGGTTTAGTCCTGGTTTAGATTAGGTTTAGACCTGGTTTAGTCCTGGTTTAGACCTGGTTTAGATCAGGTTTAGTCCTGGTTTAGTCCTTGTTTAGATCAAGTTTAGACCTGGTTTAGTCCTGGTTTAGATTAGGTTTAGACCTGGTTTAGACCTGGTTTAGACCTGGTTTAGTCCTGGTTTAGACCTGGTTTAGACCTGGTTTAGATCGGGTTTAGACCTGGTTTAAATGATGGCGGCCCAGAAGCGCAAAACAAATTTACAAATGTCCCAAACACTTTTACACATGCCCGAAACAAACTTACAAGTTGACTAATGATTATAATACAAACACTGATTTATCTTTATGCAAATATGTGCAGATAAATTCATTTTAACAAAGCCTGTCACCGTGATCTTGGTGATTCTTGGTAGCTACATTTTTTATTCAAAGTCCTGAAATTGTAGGCGTTTGTGGACTGATTTTTGGCCACTTCCAGATTAAGGATGATTGGCAGCTGTTTAACCCCTCACTTCCAGGCACTGGGACAAGCCTTTTCCGTTCTAAATGTCGATTTGTAAGTTTGTTTTGGACATTTGTAAAGACATTCATTATTCATTATTGTCCTAGATTATGTCCATGGTCTTAGTCTTGGCGTCATTATATACATTAATTTTAAATTCGAGAAACAAATCCAGATAAATCCAGTTTTTATAATCTATTTTACAGATTTTGAGTACGTTATCCATGCATTTATTTTGTCATGTCTGGACTACTGTAACGCACTTTGCACTTTATCAACTACAGTTAGCAAAAAACACAAACATATCACCTCCATCCTTGCGTCCCTGGCTTCCTGTTTGTGTTGGACTAGATTTTAAGATTTTATTGTTTTTAAAGCCTTGAATGGACTGGCTTCAACGTAAATCAAAGACCTCATACAAATTTGTGTTCCTGAGTGGTCTCTGAGGTCCGAGGGCCAGCTCCAGCTTTGATTCATAAGACAAGACTTAAAACCAGGGGCGACCGGGTTCTCTGTGGTCGGCCCAAGTGATTCAATACCAATCCTAGTATCGACAATACCAATTCTGATACCATACCTTACAGTCACAACCATTGTTTTTCTATATTAACCTGTTAAGCTCTGAGGCCTTTTTCCCAAAAATTCTATATCTACATTTATTAAGGTTTTACTTAGCATTTACTAGGTGTACATAGCTAACCTTGGTAGCAAATTAATTGGTGGACTTTGGGGATTACTGTGGAAGAGAAATAATATTAATAAATTATATTGTTTGACCATAAATTGGGGTTGAAATTGATTATTAAAATTTCCGCCTGAAAAAAAAACTCATATTTGCCTCCAAAAAAGCCTTTTTCCTTCCTGTAGTGAAGCAAATAACAACATAAATTGAAAATTTCACATAGCTTGGTCTACTGCAGCAAAATTTGTGCCAAATAAACAAAGTAATGGAAAGATATACATGTTTTATTTTTAAAAAATCCAGGCGGAATCCAACTGTTGAATAGAAATTGAAGTAGATAGTTTTGTTGCCACGAATTGTCTGAACACGAGGATGTCAAACATGTGTGTGTCAGCCGTTGTATCTCCCCGCTATGGTCCCAACAAGCGGACGCAAGGGGGCGGAGCCCCATCGGGCTCTATTCAGGTTTAAGAGGTTAATTGATTTTTTTGTAAATTATAAAAGTCTATATGCATACACAAGTTATAAATAATGGCTTCTTTATGAAGTGAAGCTGCAGAACACAGTGGATTGGGTTGGACCTGCCACTGTAGAGCACACATGAAGGCTCCAGTGGAACTTGTATTTTACTAATAATATTGTTTGTCACTACTACTAAAGTATGGATACTTTGATACTTCCAGTTTTGATTCGCACATCCCTAGTCGCGCCCAGATTGTGGAACGTCCTCCTCCCAAAGTCAGAGCCGCTCCCACAGTGGATTTGGGAATAGACCCTTTTCACGTGACGTCAGACAACTTCTGTTTTGAGATGATGGGATGTATCTTCATTTCCGGTGCCGCGCTTCTCCCATAAGAAATTCACCCAGACTTTTTTTAAAATTGCCGTTTACAAGTTTACACAATATACAGCGATTTTCAAATGAATATTTACCCACAAAACATTCAAAACTTGCGAAAGGATATTAATTCTTCAACGAAGGATACTTGGATTATGAAGTGAGTGCTTTGTTATGTAGCTAGAGCGTTAGCAACATGGCTAAGTGATAGAGCTGCGCTATAAAACAGTGTTAGATCATGTCATGATCTGAGTTTATCTGAATATTTGACAATCTGCTTATCAGGAAATACCACTGGATAGTACTACAGTATATTTTCATTTAGTAAAGCTAAGCATTAACAACTACTAGCTTTAGCTACAAGACAAAACATTTACCTTCATAATCAAATAAGTAACCTTCAACGAAAAATGTATATCCTTTTTTGAGTTCTGACCGTTTTGGCAGTGAATTTTCATCAGCAAATCTCTGTACATCATGTAGCCTTATATTTGGCAAATTTTTAAAACTCCGAGTAAATTCCATACTAGCAGCACTGGAAATGAAGATACATCCCATCTTCTCAAAACGTCATCATGAAAAGGGCCTATGGTTTTGAGTCTCGTCTTAGAACCCACTTTTATTCCAAAACAACAAACCAGAGATGGCTTTATTTCTTAGATGTTGGTCACAAAAGGCAGAGGAGACCTTTGTATGGAAACGAGGAGAAGAAAACCAGAATCAAGCTGAGCCAGGGGCCACACAGGGGTCAACGAGACTCCTGAGTTTTAATTATATTACTGTGCTTTACTCCTCAAATGTAGGGGGCGCTCTGAGAAAAATGATATAAAACCGAGAAGACCCAAGCAAAGCTGCATAATAAAAATAAAAGTATTCAGTAAATGTGCTTTACTTGAGTCCTCCCCGGATCACGTGGGACCTCAGATCTAAACCTGGTCCGTTGTTCAGACCGGAGCGTCCCGCTGCTGCTGAAGGCCGTGCTTGACCTGGGACGGTTTGTTCTTTGGGTCAGTTCCAGCTCTGATCCTGTTTCACTGACTCAGACATCACACTGTTTACTGTAGACCATGGGTTTCTCAAGCTGTGGGGCGGGTAAATCAAGAGTCTGCTGCAGTTTTAGCCGTGCTTTAATTGGGGCAGAAATTCAATGTTGTAGTCCTGGTTTAGTCCGTATTTAGTTATGCATTTTTCTGTTAATCTGTTCTGTTTTCTGAGCTTGGTGTGAAAAGTTGAATCTGTCCCAGCTGCTGTTGAGGGGCTCAGACAGAGACACCCCTCTGTCTCCGTCCCAGTCACTCTGAAGTGTTTCCTGCGCGCGGAGCGGAGCTGAACCAGGTTTTACTCTGTCAGCTCATCACTGCACCTGACAATGTGACACTGGCATCAATGCAGAGTTTCTACAGTCTGCCCATTCCTTTACTTTCTGCAGCAAAGGCACAGGTCCCAAGGAAAAATGAAGGAGAAACTGATTTAGGCAGAGAACCGCTCACGAACTGCACGCTCCCGCCTCTGTTCACGCTCATGGTGATAATAAGTAACACATGGAAGCTCTGGCAACAGGAATATTTTTAGGAACAGCTCGAGGCGTCTCCCATGTTTTAGTCCAGACCATTGTTGATACAGGTGATTCAGACTCGAGCCAGATTCACACCAGAGCCAGCTGGGAGACCACGAGTTCACGGGAGAGGAGCGAGTTTATGCTGGAAGTTATGAGTTCACATGATAATAAGCATGTATACAGAGAGCTGCAGGTAAAAAGTATGGTTAAAAAGCCACGTTTGCCTCTGACCATGATCTCTTCATTTAGAGATTATTTGGCGATTTAACCACGGTTGAAGCTCAAAAGTCACAGAAATATAAACTTCAACCCTGTGTAAGGACCCTATGTATATAAACACTTTCATTTTACTCAGGTTTAACCTCTTAAACCCGAATAGAACGCTTGTTGGGACCATAGCGGGGAGATCCAGCGGCTGACACACACATGTTTGACATCCTCGTGTTTGGACAATTCGTGTCAACAAAACTATCTACTTCAATTTCTATTCAACAGTTGGATTCCGCCTGGATTTTTTAAAAATAAAACATGTATATCTTTCCATTACTTTGTTTATTTGGCACAAATTTTGCTGCAGTAGACCAAGATATGTGAAATTTTCAATTTATGTTGTTATTTGCTTCACTACAGGAAGGAAAAAGGCTTTTTTGGAGGCAAATATGTGTTTTTTTCAGGCGGAAATTAGAATAATCCATTTCAACCTCAATTTATGGTCAAACAATATAATTTATTAATATTATTTCTCTTCCACAGTAATCCCCAAAGTCCACCAATTAATTTGCTACCAAGGTTAGCTATGTACACCTAGTAAATGCTAAGTAAAACCTTAATAAATGTAGATATAGAATTTTCGGGAAAAAGGCCTCAGAGCTTAACAGGTTAATGCTGTCCAATGTCATCTGTGACCTGTGTCCTCAGTTAAGACGTAATGTTTACAGCGATGTGAACGAGAGGCTACACATTCGTTTTTATTTTGAAATTTGCCGGATCCTCTTCACTGGACCCGGGTCTGACTTCAACTTTATACCTGACAGATCCGGCAAAAATAGACTTGATCTGTATTTCTGACGGAGCACCGGACACGGAGACGTACTGCAACACAGCCGCTGTGAACTCACGCATCGACTTTGATGCATTGCGTCTGTTTCTTGCGGGAGTCGTACGGGACACGCAGCGGATTCAGTGTGAATTGGGCTTCAGACTCAGACACAGACAGAGCAGGACTTGAATTTCACATCAGCTCCAGTCGGTGAGAAACCTACAGAGAGTGTCTCAGAGTGCGTCCACTGAAAACAGGTCTTAAAGCTAAATACACAGCTTTATTTAGTTAAAATACCAATAAGAGAAAATACTTTGTGCTAAGACATTGCATCCAACTTGTTGTAATGTGCCTCCTCAGCCTCTCCATCTCCTCCTCTTCACCGCAGCATCAGCAGAACCATCAGCCTCCTCAGCCTCTCCATCTCCTCTTCTTCACCGCAGCATCAGCAGAACCATCAGCCTCCTCAGCCTTTCCATCTCCTCCTCTTCACCGCAGCATCAGCAGAACCATCAGCCTCCTCCACCTCTCCATCTCCTCCTCTTCACCGCAGTATCAGCAGAACCATCAGCCTCCTCAGTCTCTCCATCTCCTCCTCTTCACCGCAGCATCAGCAGAACCATCAGCCTCCTCAGCCTCTCCATCTCCTCCTCTTCACCGCAGCATCAGCAGAACCATCAGCCTCCTCAGCCTCTCCATCTCCTCCTCTTCACCGCAGTATCAGCAGAACCGGCAGCCTCCTCCGCCTCTCCATCTCCTTCTCTTCACCGCAGCATCAGCAGAACCATCAGCCTCCTCCGCCTCTCCATCTCCTCCTCTTCACCGCAGCATCAGCAGAACCATCAGCCTCCTCCGCCTCTCCATCTCCTCCTCTTCACCGCAGCATCAGCAGAACCATCAGCCTCCTCAGCCTCTCCATCTCCTCCTCTTCACCGCAGCATCAGCAGAACCATCAGCCTCCTCAGCCTCTCCATCTCCTCCTCTTCACCGCAGTATCAGCAGAACCATCAGCCTCCTCCGCCTCTCCATCTCCTTCTCTTCACCGCAGCATCAGCAGAACCATCAGCCTCCTCAGCCTCTCCATCTCCTCCTCTTCACCGCAGCATCAGCAGAACCATCAGCCTCCTCAGCCTCTCCATCTCCTCTTCTTCACTGCAGATGGTAAATCATCAACGCAGCAGAGCGGTACAGGACCACATTACTGCAGACTCTAATCTGCCTCAATGTCGTGGTGAATAAAATGTTATTTATGAGATTAGGAAACAATTGCATTCAGTTATTTACCTTTTACGCAGTGACCCAACTCTTTTAAAAATGAGTTTTCTGCACAGATCCATCTCTCTGTCTGTGTCAGGCCTGGATCCATAAAGTTATGAGTTTTTAAACTGAAGAGAGTGAGTTTTATGAACCTTAAAATGCAGATTTGTATTGATTCAGTGAAGATGTCGATACTAACCACATGAGTCTGTCAGCTGCATTATTCTGTCGCTCACTACTGAAAAACTCATTTAATTCACGGTGTCTCTGTCTGAACACCAGAAAGGTCGCTCCATTTTAACTCCTCAGTGTCTCTCTGTTTCAGTGAGAGCTGCAGAAACAGACCTTCATGAGATTATTAACATATGTGTGTCCTGAGTCGCTCACCTTTTGCTATTTTTCGGTCTTCTAACAGACGCTCGCAAAGACGTTAACTGGCTAACGGTAGATAAACAAAAACTCTGCATATTGCTCTACCTCTGTGGTAATTTTTGTGTATTTATGCTAAGTGTTTATAAAATAATCATGATATGAAAATAATTTTGAGAGGGAAATGCGCAGGGAACGCTCAGGTCACACTCAGGCGACGTTCTTTCAGTGATCTTAGTGTTTTTGTAGCTAACTTTGTCCGTCTCATTATGTTCTGATTAACGTTAGCTTAGCCCACAATCTTATTTTGAAAGACGGAAACAAGGTACCGGGTGTGAAAATTTGTTAACGTAAATATCCCAGCCTTAAATTAGAGCCGAAAAATCCAACAAATAAGGCTGAAAAAGCCAGAAAGGTGAGTGTGTCCGACTCAGGGCCATAGCACTGCCGAGCTTAAACCTCGGACAAAAGCGCTCTTTCATACGGCCGCAATAAAATATTTGTAAAAGAAACTATCCAACCAATATATCGTTATAAACGTAAGAAAATGTACTTTTATTTTATACAATTTGCATTAATGAAGATAATAAATGAGCGACTTTATGACTTGTTGAAGATAAAAAAGTAATAGAATTTTAGCAGAAAGTGTCCGACTCAGGACACACATACGTTAACTAAACTCTTTCAACACTTCAGAAGCATTATCTCACAAGTTACTGGAGCCTGTCCCAGCAACTATGGGCCTGCGGCGGGGTACACCTTGGACCAGTTAGTCTCAGGACTGACATTTAGAGACACACACAGACAGACGACCTCACTCTCCTCCTCCTGCGGGGCCTCTTTTATAAAAGGTTGTGCAGGATCTTCACTAAGCAAAGGCGTACGGCTCGAGGCCAAAGCTGGCACACCTGAACACAGTTTCCCCTTTATAGATCCCGCCTGGAGTAGAAAGGTGTGCACGTAAACCCGCCTCACGTCAGATGAGAGGGTTTCACTGAGAAACACGGAAGAGAGGGAGGCACAAGACGCTCCAGGCAGCACTACACACACACGTGGTTCTGAGAAGAGAAAGCCATTTTGATTGCAATAACATAATGGAATAACACTCCCTCCCTCTGATTATAGCTTAAAGAATAATTGAAAAGAAGTTTAAAATGTAACAAATGTTTTATTAAGATTTTTGTATCGCTTTTTAGGATTTTCTCGCACTGTGATTGAGACTTTTAACAGATAAAATACATAGATGCATTGCACACACTTGGATGTATGCTGTATGTGCACGCAGAGGTCTGATGGTGGTCTGAGGTCAGGTGTATGTTGTGCGTAAAGACAAACATAACCATGTCCATTCAGTCTCTTACACACTGTGCTTCATTAAAACCACACAGTCCTGATATGAACCTGCGTCTGTAGGAGTTGTTTACGCTCATGTCCGATCAATATTTCATAAATCCAGTCATGGATTCATCAGGGATCGCCTCTGCTTTTAGGCAACTCCTCGGACCATGACGGAGCCAGCGCTGCGTCCTGTGGAAGTGCGCGGGCGTGCACGGCTACGAACCGCTTTATTGTCAAGAATACTGAACGAAATTATAAGAAATCAAATAGCCTTCTGTAAGGATTTGTTCATTTTGGGTGAAAGCATCAAAGAGGATGATGATTCAGAAGTGTAATCAAGTCAGAAGTTTATTCAGTAAAAACACAGGTAAGGGTTACAGTCAGCAGAATGAGCGCGCTCCTAGAGGGAGGAGTGTCCTAAGTTTTTATATTATGTATGACGATGTATGACGATCTCTGCATAGCATTATCTTCTTGGCTTCCAGTAACTTTTTTGTGCATAGGGCAGGGCCACAAAAAGTTCTCAGTTTCTGCAGAGTCTTCCCACCATCGACAGGAGCCCCCCCTGCAACCTTGGGTCTGATAACTTTGTAGCACGCTCCTTATTTGTGCCATATTTGGAATGCACCTAAGAGCAGAGTGACCTTAGAGTGAAAGAAGAAAAACATCACATAAAATCAAAGTATTATTATTACTAATGTTGAAGTGTTATTAACCTTAGCAGTAGTACATCAAAATATAAGTTTAATGGTAATACGCAAAGCTATATGTAGAAATATTCAATAATTCCCCCTTTTCACACCATATCACATGGTGTGAAACAATCTCTGAAAACACTCAACAAAAAACAAAAAATAAAACCTGTAAGAAGCATAATACACTTCCCTCCATTTTAATCACTAACTGATTAAATAATGATGTCTGAATCAAATCTTTAGTTTCTTCAGAGAGATATAAAGTGAAAGTGAACACACACCAACTTTCACTTCAGCAGCTCGTCGTGAGGGTCGCCTTTGTGCCGTGTTTCTAAAATGTGCGCATGCCAGAGTCTTAGTTACTTTACTTAAGTACAATTTCATGTACTTTACTTAAGTCAGTTTTACAAGGTGTACTTTTACTTCCCTACTTTTTCCTCCAGTACATTTATGAGTTGGTTCGGAGTAAAAAGTATTTTGAGTCATTGTTGTAGACACAGTACATAAGTATAAAATATGCAGTAAAGTACTCTTCAGAAAAGCCTCACCAAGAGATTCAGTCTCTTCTGTTGCTTGGTTATGGTGGACTCTCCTCAGGTCGCTGACGGGGGGCGGGAGGTTTCGGATGCGTCTTTTGTGCCGGGACCATTTCCTCTCCAGTGTCTGTCAAATCTTGATCCGTGATTGGCGGTCACTTCAATGACGTCGCTCCACATTTGTATAAAGTTGACTTCAGTTCAACTCAAACCTACGCTCAGGTCGCTTGATTCGCGTCGCTCAGCTTTAGTCGCTGTTGGTGTGAGTCTACCATCAGTTTTCAGCAGTTTTTCATCAAAATCCCTCACATTTAACAGATTCATTAGTTCTCAAAGGCAAACTGCTTTTACTTTTTTACTCACAAGTACTTTTGAAGGATAGTACTTTTATTCTTTACACTTTTTTTTGTCCATTTACCGTATTTTCTACACTATAAGGCCTCATCTAAAAGCCTTTAATTTTCTCAAAAACTGACAGTGCGCCTTATAATCCGATGCGCCTTATATATGGATCAATGTTGGTTAATTATGGCTACCGTATTCAGGGGGCGTCGCCAAAGTGACAGGTTTTAAAAGCAAAGCTGGCTCTACATTCTGCTCAACCAGACATCCCAAATCATACGTGAGTCCTAAAACTTAAGCAGTTGTCCTTTTGTTGTCCTAGTTGTCCCAAAACTGATATAAGCGTGGAGTCTGAAGCAGTTGTTGTTTGATAAAAGAAGTACCGTTGCTAATTGTGTTAGCGCCTGTATGTAATGGCGAATCTCCGCAGGTGATGCGCAGATGCTCAATCTGTCTTTAAAATTATTTTAGCGACTGAATAGAGGACAATCTAAGCTTTAAAATGAGGTATAACATGTCCATATTCAGCAAATTTTAGCCATGGTTAGTTGTGTTCAAACCTCTCTGTTGTAAAAATAACTTAGCATCGCAGAGCGGGGATAGACGGCAAAAAGACGACACAGTATGGGATGAATGAGATACAGTAGTGTGACTGTATAAACTATAAAGTTACCCCTATATAAGTACTCGTATCGGTACTCGGTATCGGCGAGTACTCAAATGGAAGTACTCGTACTCATATTGATTTGAAAAAAAGTGGTATCGGTGCATCCCTAGTTTTCAACGAGGGAGTTGTAAGAACGCTGGTTTGTATTCTATTAATAAAGTTTGACTGACTGACCTTATCTGACTGTTTTATTGACATTCCCTTTAGCGCAGCGCCATCTAGTGGATGCGCCTTATAATGCGGTGCGCCCTATATATGAAAACAGTTTTAAAATAGGCCATTAATTGAAGGTGCGCCTTATAATCCGATGCGCCTTATAGTGCGGAAAATACGGTACTTTTACTTAAGTACAGAAATTGAGTACTTCCTCCCCCACTGTGCTCCCTCTGACGCTCTCCTCTGCATTGGCTCATGTTTACTCTGTAATGAAACCATGTTAGGTCTCACTCTAAACCTCCATTAAAGTAAAAGTTCTTAAAGGTGACTGGAACTTATCCAAACACTCTTCATGTGGCTCTCACTTTCTGCCTTTAAACGCAGACGGACAATTTTTAGGACTCGTGTAAATGTTTTCCTGGTGAACAGTAATGAAACCTCTGAGTAAAGGTTTTGTGTTTTTGAACCCGTCCAGATCAACACTGTTAATACAAATGTGTTCTGTCGTGCCTGCGGTGAAATAAAGGTTTTAAATGAAAAATGTATGTAACTATTTTTAGTTTATGTTGAAGCTTGGACCTGTAATCACGTGGACCAGGACCACAGCAGGGACCTGGCCCAGGTCCATTCATCTTTCAGGACGTGTCTCCTCCGGGACGTCTCTTTGTTCTGGTTTTATTCAAAGGTACTTCATGTTTTTACAGTAACTCTGGACTGGAGCCAGAGACTCACTGCAGAGGCCGTCCCAGGACAGGACTCACTGCACTGAGGAGGAAGTACTCAGAACATGTACTCAGGGAAAAGTACTGTTACTACTTGAACATACAATGTGTTGTTGAACTTGAGAAAGTCCTTTTGGAAGTACTACAACTACTTTTACTACTACTGCTACTGCTGCTGCTGCTGCTGCTGCTGACCTCAGTGCAATATTGTGCAACCCACTTTGTCAAGAAGGACAAAAAATACTTTATAAAAAAAAATCATAATTTCACTTGAGGAAAATAAAAATGTTTTTCTTCTAAAGGTAAAAGTATGTGCTTCAGTAAATTACTTTCTACGCGCTATCAATATAATTTTAGTAGTTAGTATTAATGCTGTAAAAGTGTAATAATGTTTATGAATAAATGATCAGAGGTGAACCTGAGCCTGAATCACTGTAAACACTGAGTTCTGCTACAATAAACAAACCCCCACCCTCTGTAAATCATGCCTAAGTTTGTCACGTTATAATTATTTATAATTCATTATTTTTTATTGTAAGTTTAAGGATCCACCACTGTAGATAACAACAGTTTAAACTTTTACAATGAGCAGACTCCACAAAGCTGCTACTGCCACAACTCTTCCTCTGTCACTGCTGCAGCTGGAGCTTCAGCCTATCACCACTCAGCCCATCACCACTCAGCCCATCACCACTCAGCCTATCACCACTCAGCCTATCACCACTCAGCCTATCACCACTCAGCCTATCACCACTCAGCCCATCACCACTCAGCCTATCACCACTCAGCCCATCACCATTCAGCCTATCACCACTCAGCCTATCACCACTCAGCCTATCACCAGTCAGCCTATCACCACTCAGCCTATCACCACTCAGCCCATCACCATTCAGCCTATCACCACTCAGCCCATCACCACTCAGCCCATCACCACTCAGCCCATCACCACTCAGCCTATCATCATTCAGCCCATCACCACTCAGCCTATCATCATTCAGCCTATCACCACTCAGCCCATCACCATTCAGCCTATCACCACTCAGCCCATCACCACTCAGCCCATCACCACTCAGCCCATCACCACTCAGCCTATCATCACTCAGCCTATCACCACTCAGCCTATCACCACTCAGCCCATCACCATTCAGCCTATCACCACTCAGCCCATCACCACTCAGCCCATCACCACTCAGCCTATCATCACTCAGCCTATCATCACTCAGCCTATCACCACTCAGCCTATCACCATTCAGCCCATCACCACTCAGCCCATCACCACTCAGCCTATCATCACTCAGCCTATCATCACTCAGCCTATCACCACTCAGCCTATCACCACTCAGCCTATCATCACTCAGGCAAATTCTCCAATGTATGTGAAAGTTTTGACCTAAACCAGGTCTAAACCAGGTCTAAACCAGGTCTAACCCAGGTCTAAACCAGGTCTAAACCAGGTCTAACCCAGGTCTAAACCAGGACTAAACCAGGTCTAAACCAGGTCTAACCCAGGTCTAAACCAGGTCTAAACCAGGTCTAACCCAGGTCTAAACCAGGTCTAAACCAGGTCTAAACCAGGTCTAACCCAGGTCTAAACCAGGTCTAAACCAGGTCTAACCCAGGTCTAACCCAGGTCTAACCCAGGTCTAAACCAGGTCTAACCCATGATTAAACCAGGTCTAACCCAGGTCTAAACCAGGTCTAACCCAGGTCTAACCCAGGTCTAACCCAGGTCTAAACCAGGTCTAAACCAGGTCTAACCCAGGTCTAACCCAGGTCTAACCCAGGTCTAAACCAGGTCTAAACCAGGTCTAACCCAGGACTAAACCAGGTCTAAACCAGGTCTAAACCAGGTCTAAACCAGGTCTAACCCAGGTCTAAACCAGGACTAAACCAGGTCTAAACCAGGTCTAACCCAGGACTAAACCAGGTCTAAACCAGGTCTAAACCAGGTCTAAACCAGGTCTAACCCAGGTCTAAACCAGGACTAAACCAGGTCTAAACCAGGTCTAACCCAGGTCTAAACCAGGACTAAACCAGGTCTAACCCAGGTCTAACCCAGGTCTAACCCAGGTCTAAACCAGGCCAAATATAAATGGGGACCCTTTGGAAAATGCCTCAGCAGCAGGAGGCAGTCATTATTTATTATAATAATAATAAATATATCATTACTCTTTTCTGTAGTATATCGCCTTATTTGTACTTTAGATTTAACTTTGTATTCTGCTGTTTTATTTTTTTATTGCTTCTGATACAGATTGTTCTTGTAAATAATCTGATGTTTGGTTCTTTCGCATGCACACTTTCTGCACTTTCTCCCGTTGTAAAACCCGCAATAACAAATTCCACTGTGGGATAAATAAAGGGAATTTTATCTGAATACCAAACAGTATTTTCACCGTCCTGTAGTCGCCTGCTCACATAAAGTTGCTTTGTGTACAATTCCTTTGAACGTGCAGGTCCTACAAAAGTTGGATATTGTTCCTCTCATTTTAAACTTGGCAGGAGGAGCCGCAGTCGGAGCAGGATTTCACAGAAGAGAAGTTTGTTGCTCTGCCGCGAGTGTGAAGGAGTTTCTGGTTCCATTCAGAGTTCACAGAGGAAACGTTCATGAAG
Source organism: Bostrychus sinensis (assembly GCA_020698575.1). Classification (NCBI taxonomy): domain Eukaryota; kingdom Metazoa; phylum Chordata; class Actinopteri; order Gobiiformes; family Eleotridae; genus Bostrychus; species Bostrychus sinensis. The sequence continues at coordinate 6,856,845 of CM036248.1, forward strand.
ACTCTGGAGACAAGAGACCAGACTCTACAGCTGCAACAAGATTAGGTCAAGAAACTAGAAGCACCTCAACCAAGGCTGTGGTAAAGATCTACAGCCCAGACCTGGACTCAAACCAGTTCAGGGGTAAATGCTTAAAAGAAAGAATCCACTAAAAACAAGATTTAAAGGAAGTCGTGGAGTTTTTAGAGCTGAAAACATCACTCAAGACTGTTAATCCTGAAAAACGTATTTGTTCCTTTACTGGCTCCTTGTGGCAGGTGTCCCTGAGCACAAAAACTATCCGTACTATTTTCTTTAGAACTTAGATGAGGAAAAGGAACTCCATTAAAAGTAAAAGCCAAAGTACGCAGTATTTAGAAAGTTCACTCAAGTGAATTACCAGAGTAACAGCCAAGTTACGTTTCCTGATAAAGGACAGATCCCTGCTTTACTCTGAGTCATGTGACCTGAGTCATGTGACCTGAGTCATGTGACCTGAGTCATGTGACCTGGACCTGAGTCAAACAGTGGGTTTTTAACTGGTCTTCAGTGATCCTCACATTCAGAATAAAAAGTGAATCAGAGGAACAGACTGCTCCAGGGCAGGGTTGAACCCGTTCCCTACACTCGGCCTTTTTAGGCCTTTAGTACACTTTTAGTACAGGACAGAAACAGAAACATTTTTATTGTTTTTAGTACACTCTAATGAACTATGTGTAGGGTTAGTACCTTCTCCAGATCTGAGCTCAGATCTGATCCTGGTCAGGAGCACCTGACATTTGCGTGAAGGGGATATATTATGCTTTTATTCCTACTTTTAAACCAGTCTTGGTCACAGATTAGCAAAATGGTGAATGAGAAGGTCGTGGTCTGAGAATGGTTTGTGGTACTTGTTGCTTTTTACTTTCACTCAAGTAATAATTTTGTTGGTTGTTTTTACCTCTCATGGTGAACTCACACCAAAAATGACAAAGTCTTTGATGAGAGTCGGGAGGTTTTAAATGCAACTTTTAGACTCTGAACCAATTTCTCTCCAGAGTCTGTCAAATCCTGCTCTGTGATTGGCCGTCACTTTGGCGATGTCGCTCATATTTGCTTAAAGTTGACTTCAGTTCAACTTAAAAAGTCGCTTGACCCGCGTCGCTTGGCTCGTTCGAGACGGCTGTCCCCTCTGCGCCAGGATACAGAGGAGATGAATGTTCCTGGTCACTTCAGTCGCTCAGGTCGCTGTTGGTGTGAGTCCACCATAAAACTGAAGTCAACTTTCTGCAAATATGAGCGACCGCCAATCATGAAACATGATTTGATAGAGAGTCACGAGAAATTGGTTCTTCCAAAAAAGTTGCATTTAAAACTTCCCTCCCCTCGTCAGCGACCTGAGGGAGGCTGGATACACGAGAAGCTCAGGAAAGAGATTCTGTTGCTTTTGGTGTGAGTCCACCATAATGGAGCTAAAGTGAATGTTCAGCCTGGAAGACTCCTCCCTGTTCATCTCCCACCAACACTGCTCCTCCTCTGCTCCTCCTCTGCTCCTCCTCTGCTCCTCCTCTGCTCCTCCTCTGCCTCGGTCGATTATCGCTCAGGCTGCAAAAGTTAAACAGGCCTCTCTGCTTCAGCTCAGGCCGCCCTCCTCCTCCTCCTCATCTCCTCTGGAGCTGATCACATCTCCTCCTCCTCATCTCCTCTGGAGCTGATCACATCTCCTCCTCCTCATCTCCTCTGGAGCTGATCACATCTCCTCCTCCTCTCAGCACCAGCAGCTCTCCACCTCCTCCCCTCAGCACCAGCAGCTCTCCACCTCCTCCTCTCAGCACCAGCAGCTCTCCACCTCCTCCTCTCAGCCCCAGCAGCTCTCCACCTCCTCCCCTCAGCACCAGCAGCTCTCCACCTCCTCCCCTCAGCCCCAGCAGCTCTCCACCTCCTCCCCTCAGCACCAGCAGCTCTCCTCCCCTCAGCCCCAGCAGCTCTCCACCTCCTCCCCTCAGCCCCAGCAGCTCTCCACCTCCTCCCCTCAGCCCCAGCAGCTCTCCACCTCCTCCCCTCAGCCCCAGCAGCTCTCCACCTCCTCCCCTTAGCCCCAGCAGCTCTCCACCTCCTCCTCTCAGCACCAGCAGCTCTCCACCTCCTCCTCTCAGCCCCAGCAGCTCTCCACCTCCTCTCCTCAGCCCCAGCAGCTCTCCACCTCCTCCCCTTAGCCCCAGCAGCTCTCCACCTCCTCTCCTCAGCCCCAGCAGCTCTCCACCTCCTCCCCTTAGCCCCAGCAGCTCTCCACCTCCTCCCCTTAGCCCCAGCAGCTCTCCACCTCCTCCTCTCAGCACCAGCAGCTCTCCACCTCCTCCTCTCAGCCCCAGCAGCTCTCCACCTCCTCCTCTCAGCACCAGCAGCTCTCCACCTCCTCCTCTCAGCCCCAGCAGCTCTCCACCTCCTCCTCTCAGCCCCAGCAGCTCTCCACCTCCTCCCCTTAGCCCCAGCAGCTCTCCACCTCCTCCTCTCAGCCCCAGCAGCTCTCCACCTCCTCCCCTCAGCCCCAGCAGCTCTCCACCTCCTCCCCTTAGCCCCAGCAGCTCTCCACCTCCTCCTCTCAGCACCAGCAGCTCTCCACCTCCTCCTCTCAGCCCCAGCAGCTCTCCACCTCCTCCTCTCAGCACCAGCAGCTCTCCACCTCCTCCTCTCAGCCCCAGCAGCTCTCCACCTCCTCCTCTCAGCCCCAGCAGCTCTCCACCTCCTCCTCTCAGCACCAGCAGCTCTCCACCTCCTCCCCTCAGCCCCAGCAGCTCTCCACCTCCTCCTCTCAGCACCAGCAGCTCTCCACCTCCTCCCCTCAGCACCAGCAGCTCTCCACCTCCTCCCCTCCAGTGTCTGGCTCTACTCTGCTCTGCACTACTCTGAAGTAGTGGTATTTACTTGAGTACAGCTGTGACCTCCTCCACCTTTAGACCCCCCTGTCTCAGTCTGGACCTTCTCTTGAGAGCAAACTAACTTTTGTTCTAAAATAAGAGCAGAAGGAGACAGATGTTTGAGTGAAAGGAGCTCCTCCTGCAGCAGCTCAGAGACGCTTTTATTCACAAAGAAAAAGGTCACAAACAAACATTCATGACACAGACGGAAGGGTTTGTGGTCCAAGCTAGTCCTGGGTCAGGCCCTGGATCTAGTCCTGGTCCAGTTGGCTCCGAGGGGGGCTAAATCCACCGGTGCTGCCCCCCCTGCGGCGCGTCAGGGACGGTCCAGTCCCGACACAGAGGAGTTATTAAACACACGTCCGGAAAGAGGAAAAATAAACGGGCTATTCCAGCGTGAAAACAGACCCGCGTCACAGAGAGAGACAGAATAATAAACCTCCACCTGCCCCACAGTTTACACTGGAGCTGTGGGTCTGTAGGCCCTCAGGGCCTGGAGCTAATGAGAAACAAACAAACAAACATCAGACTGCGGTGCGTAAACAGCGGAGGGACAGCTCTCCCTTTGGTGTGGGTCCTGTGTGAGTTAAGGTTAAAAGACTCTGAGCTGAGCAGAAATAATCCATAATAAATAATTCCAGATCAGATCCTCCTTAAATAAAAGTGAATCCTGTGACTGCAGGACCAGGGACTGAAGCTCCAGGGTCAGAACTCCTCTCCCCGCGGACAGCGCCTCCTGAGCGGCTACGTGTCCCGGCCCTCCCCGGGGAAGATGTCCTCGTACGCGGGCGGCAGTTCGCTGGGGGGCGCTGTGGAGAAGGGGAAGCTGTAGTGGTCCACGGGCGCGTATCCGGGCAGCTCGCGGGACGGGTGTCCACTGCGCGTGACCTCTGCGCCAGGTGGCTCCTCGAGGACACTGAGGACGGCCAGGTTGATGTAGGACACCTGTTGCAGGTCCGAGGCGCACGCGTCGCGCTCCTCCTCGAACAGCGCCACCTGCGCGCTCTGCCGCGCGAACTGCCGCCTAGAAAACTGCGCCGCTTTGTAGCGCTTGATAACGAGCAGGTTCACGAGCCCCAGCAGGCACTCGAGCGCGCTGAGGACCGTGGACAGCACGAGGCTGCGCTGGTATTCCCGTAGCTGTGCGCACGAGGGGTGCTCCAACCCCACGTGGAAGCAGTAGTGCGAGTACTTCCTCTGCACGAGCGTCGCCGCGTCGCCGTCCACCACAGCGCCCGAGAAGGCGGTGAGGACCCCGAGCAGGAGGACCACGACCCCCAGCAGCGCGAGGTTCCTGCAGCCGGGCGCGCGCGCGGAGCAGCAGAGCAGCGCGGAGCCCAGCAGCACCTGCCCCCCGCCCACGAGCAGCCCCGAGTAGAAGGCGCCCGCCGCGGCGCTCAGGCGGAAGTTCGCCTTCACCGCGGAACCCAGCGACACGCAGCGGAAGCCCACCACCACCTCGCTCAGGGCGCACGCGAACAGCAGCGCGCTGGACAGCACCGCGCACGCCCCTCTCGTGCTCCACTTCATTATATCCCGCCTCTGGCGCGCTCCATGGCTCGCGCCGCTGCCTCATCCTCCTGCGTCTCTTGTCCCGTCTCTCTCGGCAGCGCGCGCGCCCCGGGACATGTCCGCGTGAGCCCCGCTCAGAGCGGCCGCTCCACGCGGCTGTCGCGTTTTGGGCGCATCCCGGCACTCATTCCTCGTGGACAGTCACTGATAAAGGCGGCACGCGCTCCTGTCCAACGCAGCGGGTCTCAGGTGTCCCACACTCGGCTCTCGAGACTCTGTGGAGGTCCGCAGTCCGCCGCGTCTCGCGCTGAATGAGAACTGTGTGGCTGCGCGAGGAGCCCGGACCAGCGACCCGCAGCACGTCACCACGTCACCTGCACGCGCGGCGCACGTGAGGCCACACCGGCTCCTGAAGAGAGAGAGAGAGACAGATGTTTATATTTATAATGTTTTACCTCCAACACATCATGGGACACAAACAGAACACTGGCTTTGAGCTTGAACTGATCCTGGTCCAGACCTGGCTTTAGTCCTGGTCCAGACCTGGCTTTAGTCCTGGTCCAGACCTGGCTTTAGTCCTGGTCCAGACCTGGCTTTAGTCCTGGTCCAGACCTGGCTTTAGTCCTGGTCCAGACCTGGCTTAGTCTTTACCAGTTCATTTCTCCTCCTGTATAATCCATCTTACTGAACTTTACTAGTACTCTCTCCTCTCTCTCGTTCCTAAATCCTCCTTAAACCTCCCAGAGACACAGAGACAGAGTTCCTCAGAATCCTGAAGGTCCAGCAGAAGAGGACGTCCTGAGTTCCCAGTCCACACCTGACTCTGCTCCGTCACGTGCTTCTGTACAGTACTTGTACTAATGACATACTGGACATACTACTTTTACTTTTTTCTCTTGAGCGGGACAGAGCCTCAGAGTTAATGAAGTGAGTGTGTGATGGAGCAGGTTTGAGAGTCTAATGTCCCAAAAACATTCATCACAATTAGCACCTCATGGACTCATGGTCTGGGGACGGGACAGGCCCCGGTCTGAGAGGCAGAGGGTCACAAACTTTCACACCAATAGCAGCATCTTTCACGGACTAACAAGGTCTAAACCAGGGCTAAATCAGGTCTAAACCAGGGCTAAATCAGGTCTAAACTAGGGTTAAACTAAGTCTAAACCAGGATTAAACCAGAACTAAACCAGGACTAAACCAGGTCTAAACCAGGTCTAAACCAGGTCTAAACCAGGGCTAAATCAGGTCTAAACTAGGGTTAAACTAAGTCTAAACCAGGATTAAACCAGAACTAAACCAGGACTAAACCAGGTCTAAACCATGACTAAACCAGGAGGACTAAACCAGGATTAAACCAGGTCTAAACCAGGTCTAAGCCAGAACTAAACTATGACTAAACCAAGAGGACTAAACCAGGATTAAACCAGGTCTAAACCAGGTCTAAGCCAGAACTAAACCATGACTAAACCAAGAGGACTAAACCAGGATTAAACCAGGTCTAAACCAGGTCTAAGCCAGAACTAAACCATGACTAAACCAAGAGGACTAAACCAGGATTAAACCAGGTCTAAACCATGACTAAACCAGGTCTAAACCATGACTAAACCAGGAGGACTAAACCAGGATTAAACCAGGTCTAAACCAGGACTAAGCCAGAACTAAACCAGGACTAAACCAGGACCAAAGACGGACTAAAGGTAAAACCAGGTGGGACTCGTGGACTCAGCTTCAGTTCTTCTCCAACTCCCTGTAATGGCCGTCTCCCTGTACAACAGCGCCACCTGCTGGAGCCTGCAGGTGATCACATGTAACATTTTCTCCTTTTCTCAAGTCTTCACAGCAGCACAAGACACAACTGAGACTTATCTGGGCCACGCAGGTCTAACCCAGGCCTAGGACTAAAGCAGGTCTAACCCAGGCCTAGGACTAAAGCAGGTCTAACCCAGGTCTCAAGATGAGTCCATGCTAAAACAGAACTGAACCAGGACTGAACCAGGTTTAGGCCAAGTCCTGAACCATCATAATAAGTATTGATTATCTTCAGAGTGTAAGTCAGAAACATGAACACAGTCAGCTGTCGTTAGAACAGTTTCTCTGCAGAAGTAACTCCAGTCTTTAGAGAAACATGGTGTAGTAAAAAGTACTGTATATTTATTAAACATTATGTATCTATTATTATTTATTTTTCAAGTGCAGTGGGAAGTAGTAAATTTCCACAAAAAATCAAGTCACAGCCACCCACAAAAGTTGTTTTAAAGTAATATTTTAAAACAAGTATACAACTGTAATTAATTTCAAATGTTTTTAATGTCCTTAATCTTTTTAGGTACTTAATATTTTCATTGACTTTTTATATTTTTGTATGTTTTATTTCAGTGGTTCACAAAGTGGGGTCCCTTGAGGTTGTCTACATTAAGTGCATAAAAATAAATTGAGGTTGTAAACAAACTACAATTAAGTACAGTTCTATAGTTGTTTAAAATAGTACTTTGAAGCTATTTAAGCCAACAGTCTGTTTTTTTAGCAACACTTTAGAATAAGTTGCAACTATGAAGCAGTAAAAAAAGCATTAATAAATGTAATTAACAATAATTACAATAAATAAACGGTTTTTAAATCCTGAATTACCACTGATGTTTAAAATCTTGCATTGGTTTACATGAGCTTATTACTAAAGAATTAAACAAAAATAATGTTTTTAACTCTAAACTGAAGTAACTGACTATTAACTCTAAAATACTTTAAAGTTACACTGTGTAAGATTCCCGGTCTTGCGCCTCTAGAGGCCACAGGTGCCACTGCACCGTCGCAAAACGTAAACACTAGGGCCCCTCCTCCTTCTGAAACTGTGCGAGCGTGCGTCTATTTCCATCATTGTTTCAACTTTAGTTGACCTGCTGCTACCTTTGGAAGTTTGGACTGGATCTTCTATAGAGTTAGCGCTAGCGTTAGCTTATCAACAAATATCGCACAATGGTCGCAGTAAAAACAACTAATAACTGTATGAAAAAGCACGTTCTAAAGAAAAAATAAAGAGGCTAATTTACCTGCCCAACAATAAAGAAGCAAAAACGTGATCTGATTTGCAGCCTTCTCTGTCTCTCATCTGACGCCAGCGAGCAAAAGTCTGTCCGATGTTGACTCTTGTCTGTGATCTGGTGCGGTCCCTTTCACATTTTCTTTTTCTTGCCTCGTCCGACATTGTCTTCATCTTCTTGTGTCCTTCGGCCCTGACGAACTGGCGAAAATAACAACGCTAAAAGTAGCTTCCTGGTTATACCTGCAGCCTCAAGTCGTTCTCTGTCACGTGACTCTTCCTCAACAGCGGAGCGCTCCCGGCCAAGTTGCGAGGGCGGTTTCTCAGTACAGAAGCCCCGCTCGGAGCAACAGATCGCGCCTCAGGCCTTATAATCACTCAAAAAATCACAAAAACAAGTCAGTATGCCCCACATATTTAGGAGAAAAGTTACACAGTGTAACTTTAATAATGGCTCAATAGTGTGAGTTATTCTAAAGTGCTTCTGTTGTTGTTTTTAAACATTTGTAATAGAAATCTAAGGGGAAAAGTCATGACGTGGTCTTTTGAATAGAGTGAAATTTTATTGTTGGGGGTCCACATGGGATTTTCTGGTTTTTAAGGGGGCCGCGACTTTGGAAATGGCTGTTTTATTTGTTTTTATGAACCAAAAACATGTCTGAAATAATAATAATAATAATAATAATAATAAATTCAAATTGAAAGTGAAATACAGACAGCCTCTGGGGGCCCCCTGTAGTACCTTCGCGGACCCCACTTTGGGAACCACTGCTCTAATCTATAAGAAGTCACCATGTTTATCAGCTGTTACGCATGTCGTTGTCCTTGTACAGCACTTAGCTCAGACAACAGAATAATCACAGGATAACACAGGTGCCATGATTTTTTATTTTTTTTACAGTAAACTGCCTCAGCGTCTGCTCTCACAAATGTCACAGACGTCTCACCTGCCACACTCTGCTCAGGTGTCGTGATCTCAGGACTTTTAAACCCAAATTAAAGAATATAAACTCCTATTGTGTTTATATTCTGAATAAAAAATTCATTCATTCATTCATTCATTTTCTACTGCTTATTCCCGTTAGGGGTCGCGGGTGACTGGAGCCTATCCCAGTAACTTTGGGCCGTAGGCAGGGTACAGCCTGGACAGGGGCCAGCTTGTCACAGGGCTAACACAGAGACAACCATTCACTCTCACATTCATTCACTAGGGTCAATTTAGAGTCACCAATTCACCTAACACAGTGATTCTCAACTGGTGGGTCGGGACCCAAAAGTGGGTCGCAGAATCATTATCAGTGAGTCGCCAGGGCAAAAAATAAATAGATGTTTAATATTAATAAAAATTAAATTTAAAAAGGTGGCAGTATGGAATATAGAGGAAATCCAACAAAAGCAAAAAAATATGTGTTTGTGTATTGTGACTTTCTGATATTATACTGTCTCAGGTTCAAACTACACAAGGTTTATTCAATACATTTGGTCGGTTGAATTCGCTCAGGTTTTTTTAATAATGCTACAAAATGAAAAAATAATTTGAATAACTACCCTTTGAAATAAGTTCAAACCTGAAAAAACTCACTGTCATTTTGCAAAAACAAAATACTTCTCAAAGTACTTGTATGTTTTTGAAGAGAAGACAACATTATAACGTGGGTAAAAGACAGGGATGAAGTTCGTGAGTCTGAAAGCTCCTGTAGATTTGCATACAGAGCTTCATTCCTTTCTTGTCTCCTCTCCTTTTGTTCCTTGGTTCTGAGCAGCAGCAGCAGCAGCAGCAGCAGGGCCCTCGAGGACATTGAAGCTGAGCGGTTTCCAGTCGGGCCACATTTTTACTCCTATTCTGGGCCTGGTTTGGTGAAAAGGTGCCCCCTGCAGCGGTTCAGTCGTGTGGGAGCAAGAACTCGAGACACACAGCATCGGAGAACCGGTCTGAGCAGAACAACGACTCAGAGTAGATATAATGTCGAGAGAAAACAGCACAATGTTGTTTCTTGGAGTGACTCAAACACTAAAACTGTTATTGGCTGCAGTTTTACTCGGTCTTGGTCTCAAATCCAGTTTTACTTAAATGTGGCGGTCTCTGAGATTTTATTTACCAAACATAAGAAATTGCTATTCATCATAATTTGGAGTAATTCATTTTCAGCGTTAGAAAAAACTGGAAAAATGTGTAAAAATCTGTGAAATCTGTTCTCAAAGTGGGGTCCGGGGCCCCCTGGGGGTCCGTGAAGGTACTGCAGGGGGCCCCCCAGAGGCTGTCTATATTAAGTACATAAAAAGAAATGCACTGTAAAAAACAATGCTGCATAAATTCAAGGCAACAGGATCCCTCAAGATTTTTGAGTTTTGGTGATCAACTCAAAATCTCAAGTTTTCAACAACTAATATTTTTTTACTCAAATTTAATGTTCATATGTCTAAGAACTTGAAATTTTAAGTTTTACTCACTATCTTTATTTTTTCCAGCTCGTCTTACAGCAAACTGACTCCACTGTTCAGAAAAAATATTATTGATAATAATAAAAGCTAAATATACTACATTTAACAAAAGAATAACTTTTTCTGAACTCTGTAAGTTGGCTGAAAGATGAGTAAAAAATAATGACAGAGAGAAAAACTTAAAAATTATAAAGGTTTTTAGACGTATGAACATCAAATTAAGTGAAAGTGTGGAAAACTTGAGATTTTGAGTTGGCCCCAAAAAATCTTGAGGGATCCTTTGCTTTGAGTTGAGTTTTTGCAGCATTTTATTTTTTTTTACAGTGTATTTGTTTAAAAATATAACTTTAAAACACTTTTTAGCCAATAGTCTGTATTTTGTAATGTTTTTATAGAAATATATGGAGAAAAGAAAGAAGAAGTTGTATTGTTGGGGGTCCGCGTGGGATTTTGGTAAATTTAAGAGGGCCGTGACACTCCTGACTTTGGGAATGGCTGTATTAATGTATTGTATTGTTGTTTTTTTACTGTTCTCATTGATTTAGCATTAGTTCACAGGGTTTGGTCTCGGTTTGCCTTGGTCTCGGTCTCGAACCCTGAAAGTCTCGGCCTTGTCTTGGTCTCGGTTCCACTCTGGACTTTGACTCCAACTGCTAGCTGTGCCACTGAAAACCTTGTTACCAGCTCCAAAACTGTGTAGTTTGATAATGTCACTATTAATAAAAAGGACACTTTAAACTGAGTGGTTACTCTGCTGCAGGACAGTGGGCTCTGAAACACCTCTGACATTCAAGTTTCTGTGTAAAACATTGAGCAAAAACCACAACAATCATTTCTTCCAAGTCTTTTTTGCTTTTCCTTCTGCCTCTTGTATCAGAACTCTTGCAGGTTCAATGTTTTAGGCTTATTCTGTCCACAAATTTCACTCGGATACGTTTTATACAAACGTAAAAGCACAGCAAAATACGTCCTCTTTCAGAAAATCTATCTCCCAAAGCTCTGTGACGAAACAAATTTGAATGAGAGCTCAAAAAAGTCCAGACATTCTCACTCTAAGTTCCTATACAACACTTGGTTTATAACTCGTGCTTTTGTTTTGTGTACCCTCTGGGCTTTTTTGTCATCTCATGAGTGCTCCCTCACTCACAAATGGTCATATGAAACATCTCTGTTCATTAGTAAAAAGGCATTTTATACTTACATTTTTAATCTCAAGATAAAATATAAAAATAATAATGATAATAATAATAATAATCTGCCTGCCTTTAGAATAAAAACATTAATAAATATATATCAAACTCTCAGTACATTTTGTTTTATTATCTAACTTAAAAAATGTGAATACCTTCTGTTTGAAATAAGCTATTAAACCTAAAAATCAGGAACAGATGATATTCTTTTGCAGTGTCACCTCCTTTTCTAAGTCACTGACACCTGATCTTCAAAAATAAACTAGAAGTGGTTGCATTGGCTGAAAAAGTAGTAGAAGTAGGAGTAAAAGTAGTAGCAGTAGGAAAGAAGTTGTAGTAGAAGTAGTAGTAAAGAAGTTTAAGTCGAAAGAGTTGTACAGAAATTGTAGTAGAAGTACTTGTAAAGAAGTTGTAATAGTAGCAGTAGTATCAGTAGTAGTAGCAGTAGTAGTGTAGTAGTAGAAGTAGTAGTAATACAGGAAGAGTAAAAAAGAAGTTGTAGTAGAAGTTTTTATAAAGAAGTTTTAGTACCAGTAGTAGTAGTAAATAAGTTCTCGTAGCAGTAGTAAAGACATTGTTGTAGTAGTAGTAGCAGTTGTACAGAAGTCGAAGTACTAGTAGCATTTGTAAAGTAGTAGTAGCACAGTAATACCATGACTAGTAGAGTATTAGTAGTACAGTAGAAGTTGTACAGTAGGAGTTGTTGGAGTACTAGTAATAGTAGCATTGAGTTTTACAGTGCTTTTATTGTGGAAAATCTCTATTTTGCTGTTTTACAGTGCTTTTATTGTGAAAATCCTTATTTTAGTGTTCTACAGTGGTTTTATTGTGAAAATCTCTATTTTGCTGTTTTACAGTGCTTTTATTGTGAAAATCCCCATTTTGCTGTTTTACAGTGCTTTTATTGTGAAAATCCACTACTACTACTATAAATAGTACTACTACTACTTAATGCTAAAGGAAGTGAAAACTCAGTCCTGAACTGCTATTACTTCCTATTAGGAGTGTAATGATACAGTAACTGTATCAATGTATCGATTTTTTTTCCTATGGTACAGCTACATCGATACACATGACCTTGTATCGAATCATATAGTTTTCTAGGAAGTGAATATCGATACACATGAAGTATCGATCGATAATATCGGAAATATCGAAATTAGAAATTTGTATGTTAAAATAAAACCAGATATGGGTTTATGGAGATACATTTTGTGTTTTTAATTAAATAAAATGTTATATTCAACTTTTCTTCACTCTCTGTCTGCTGGACATAATCAACCCCGGCCGCGGTGCTACATTTGTGAGTAAACTTTTATGATTTTTGGCAAAAAGTTGCTGTATCGATTATCGATACGAAGGTGTTGAATCGTATTGAAACATATTGTTCCAAATTAGCCAATATCGTTCTTGAATCGTATCGAAACACTTCTAATCGATACATATCGTATCGTTGCAAAAACGTATCGTTACACCCCTACTTCCTATTAAAATGAATGGAAAGCTTTGTTGATCTTTTATTGTGAAGGTAGTATTATGTGTATGTTACTTTTAGTAGTATAGGTACTACAAGTTAAAGTACTTAAAATACTAAAGTACTGAAGAAGTTGAAGTACTAATGAAGTTGAAGAGTTGAAGAGTTGAAGGTTTGAAGGAGTAGAACAGGTTTGATAAAAGAGTGTAGTACTATGTAGTATTAAAATACTAAAGTACTGAATGAGTTGAAGTAGTTAATGAAGTTCAAGTACTTTAAGAAGTAGTATAAGGGGTAGAAACAGGTTTACCACAGAGCTCACATACTGTATGTAGTGGAACAGTGGTTGTCACGGCAACCACTTACAGAATTTGAAAACCAACAGGCTTAACTGACGAACAGAATGTTGAAGTCCCATTAAAATGAATGGGAAAAGTACTACAAAGTATTTGAAATATTTCGAAAAGTACAAGAGGTACAAATACCAAAAGTACTAGCAACTTAAGTTGAGGCACAGTTTAAAAGTTGAATGACGTGAATACGTGAAACGGTTTTTGAGTTGAAAGTGTCAGAAATTTTGTGGAAGAAGAAACTATAATAAAGAAAAGGAAAACTACAAGTGGTTGCATTAAATAATTATTAATTAATAATAATAAAGTACTCACTATCCCTAAAGGTCCCCGTACCTCTGGTTGGGAAACACTGACACACACAGAGCCTGCAGATATCATGTACATTCATTTGTTCAAAGATGTTTTGGCAAAGACAGCTCCTGCTGCTTTGGTCAGTGTTTCTTTGATCTTTTCACTTTAGATTTTTGGTTTCTTTTTGAACTGGTTTCTTCTGCTCAGGCAACAGCTGCACCAGACATTATTACCCCTCAACAAAAAAATATTTACTTTAAAGCTCCCTGTTCCTGTCTCTGTCCTGTTCCTCTCTTTAACCATGTTATAAATTTGTCTCCTCCTCAAAAACAGACCTGGAGTAGTATTTTTGTCTCATTCACACATGTATGCTGAGGCGCTGCCCTTCTCCAGAGCTGAAAACGCTCGGTCACACAGCTCTACATACACATGAGAAAACAGGAAGTGCTCCTGCGCATTTCTAAAGTTATAAAACCTGAAATATTAATGCAACGGAGTCCAACACTATTTCAGAAAGACTGAGAAAAGCACAGGTGAGGGTTAATGTACAGGTACAGGTACAGGTACAGAGTCTGGCTGGCCCCGCCCACTCCTCTTAAAGGGGCAATGATGTGAAAATGGAACAGGAGACAAAAGGCCAAGGGCAGTAAGGATCTGTTCTGTAGTGGAGCCTGCACCTGCTGCTGTGAGTATTGCTCTCACACTCACTAAACTAAACCACGGCTAAATCTGCTTTAGTTCTGGTTTTGTCCTGGTTTAGTCTTGATTTAGACCTGGTTTAGTCCTGGTTTAGACCTGGTTTAGTCCTGGTTTAGACCTGGTTTTGTCCTGGTTTAGTCTTGATTTAGACCTGGTTTAGTCCTGGTTTAGACCTGGTTTAGTCCTGGTTTAGACCTGGTTTTGTCCTGGTTTAGTCTTGATTTAGACCTGGTTTAGTCCTGGTTTAGACCTGGTTTTGTCCTGGTTTAGTCTTGATTTAGACCTAGTTTAGTCTTGATTTAGACCTGGTTTAGTCTTGATTTAGACCTGGTTTAGTCCTGATTTAGACCTGGTTTTGTCCTGGTTTAGTCTTGATTTAGACCTGGTTTAGTCTTGATTTAGACCTGGTTTAGTCTTGATTTAGACCTGGTTTAGTCCTGGTTTGGACCTGGTTTAGTCCTGGTTTAGACCTGGTTTTGTCCTGGTTTAATCTTGATTTAGACCTAGTTTAGCCTTGATTTAGACCTAGTTTAGTCTTGATTTAGACCTGGTTTAGTCCTGGTTTAGACCTGGTTTAGTCCTGATTTAGACCTGGTTTTGTCCTGGTTTAGTCCTGATTTAGACCTGGTTTAGTCCTGATTTAGACCTGGTTTTGTCCTGGTTTAGTCTTGATTTAGACCTAGTTTAGTCTTGATTTAGACCTGGTTTAATCCTGGTTTAGACCTGGTTTAGTCCTGGTTTAGACCTGGTTTTGTCCTGGTTTAGTCTTGATTTAGACCTAGTTTAGTCTTGATTTAGACTTAGTTTAGTCTTGATTTAGACCTGGTTTAGTCTTGATTTAGACCTGGTTTAGTCCTGATTTAGACCTGGTTTTGTCCTGGTTTAGTCTTGATTTAGACCTGGTTTAGTCTTGATTTAGACCTGGTTTAGTCTTGATTTAGACCTGGTTTAGTCCTGATTTAGACCTGGTTTTGTCCTGGTTTAGTCTTGATTTAGACCTGGTTTAATCTTGATTTGGACCTGGTTTAGTCTTGATTTAGACCTGGTTTAGTCGGGATTTAGACCTGGTTTAGTCTTGATTTAGACCTGGTTTAGTCCTGATTTAGACCTGGTTTTGTCCTGGTTTAGTCTTGATTTAAACCTGGTTTAGTCTTGATTTAGACCTGGTTTAGTCCTGATTTAGACCTGGTTTTGTCCTGGTTTAGTCTTGATTTAAACCTGGTTTAGTCTTGATTTAGACCTGGTTTAGTCTTGATTTAAACCTGGTTTAGTCTTGATTTAGACCCGGTTTAGTCTTGATTTAGACCTAGTTTAGTCTTGATTTAGACCTAGTTTAGTCTTGATTTAGACCCGGTTTAGTCTTGATTTAGACCTGGTTTAGTCTTGATTTAAACCTGGTTTAGTCTTGATTTAGACCTGGTTTAGTCTTGATTTAGACCTGGTTTAGTCTTGATTTAGACCTGGTTTAGTCCATGTTTAGTATTGCATTGCATAGTAGTTGTCATACTCAAAAATGCATGGTTACAAAAACATCTTTAAGTACCTTCTAATAAACTTTATATTCAATAATTTTTGCAGTTTTTTAGTGTTTTTGTTTTTTGTTTGTTTTTGTAGTAATACTGTATTTTCTGGACTATAAGTCGTACTTTTTTTCATAGTCTGGCTAAGGATGGAGGGTTAGGGTTAACCCGAGGATGAAGAATTTAAAGGATTTAGTGATTAGGAGTGAGATGGTGAGTTTGGTGAACTTGTTATATTATGTTCTTTATGCTATAGTTATGTGAATAACTGTTAATATATTACGTTAACATATGAGACACCTATTCAGTTCGTTGTTTATGCTTCATGTAGCTGAATAACCATCAATGTGTTACGTTAGCAAACCGCACACCTATTCAGCTGTTGTTCTCTATTCTATTACTACTATAACTTGCCTTTCAACATGAAATGTCTGTTCTTGGTGTCGGATTTTGTAAAATAAATTTCCCCCCAAAAATGCGACTTATAGTCCAGTGCGACTTATATACGTTTTTTTCTTTTATGCATTTTATGGCTAGTGCGACTTTTACTTCGGAACGACTTATAGTCCGGAAAATACGGTATTCTACAGTAACAGTACTACAGTAACAGTACAGTAAGTCTGTGTACATGTGAGACAAAAGTACTGCAGTTGACAGAAGTATGTGAAGGTGGATAATAATTGAGACAAAAATGCAGCGAGTCCAGTTTTTAAAATATGCTAATTATTTTTCATTCTGTACATACTGCTTCTGATGTTCTAGGACAGACCTTAAAGAACTCGTGAATATTGCTTTTTAATTCGTAAGCCTTTCTAATGGAAGTAACAGTGGGGAGCCAATTTGTGATGTTTGGTTTTGCTTCATCTAACCACTGTTGTAGAATTTTTATGCGGGCACAATACAATAAAATACTCCTAACTTTTTTATACTTTTGAAGATGTGGAGCGGGAGCAGGGAGGCCTAGAATGCACTGAAGAGGATTTAACTCTGTAGGACTCTGTGGTAATATAAGATTAGATTACCGTATTTTCCGCACTATAAGGCGCACCTAAAAGCCTTCAATTTTCTCAAAAACTGACAGTGCGCCTTATAATCTGATGCGCCTTATATATGGATCAATGTTGGTTAATTATGGCTACCGTATTCAGGGGGCGTCGCCGAAGTGACAGCGGTAAAAACGATAAAGGGGAATTCCAGTCCCAGCTGTTCATGTGTGCCATAGGCGTGTTTATGGATCCTGCCGCAAAAGAACAAGGAGGCGCGGCCTTTGCTCCATCTCAGTAGAAGAGTTGCGACATTGAGGGGACAGAAAACTGAGCGCTCGAACGCTGTTCATGTAGCTTTGAACTGTGACAAATGGAGTTGGAAATACATTGTTTTCAACGAGGGAGTTGTAAGAACGCTGGTTTGTATTCTATTAATAAAGTTTGACTGACTGACTTATCTGACTGTTTTATTGACATTCCCTTTAGCGCAGCGCCATCTAGTGGATGCGCCTTATAATGCGGTGCGCCCTATATATGAAAACAGTTTTAAAATAGGCCATTAATTGAAGGTGAGCCTTATAATCCGATGCGCCTTATAGTGCGGAAAATACGGTATTCATTTATTTCTACTCAAAATTTATATATTTCTGGACATAACCATATAAGGTGTACATACACGTTTCAAGTTACAGTCAGGGCCCTTCCTTTCAGCAAACTAAGCAGCTGGATAGGGCCCCACAGACATTAGACGATCCCCAGGTTTATCTGTTATTTGCTGATTTGATTAATTTGCTACCTTTATTCTGGTTATTATATTCCGCTTGGCATTTTTGAGAATGTCTATCTGTAAGTGGGGGCCAATGCAGATGATATAACACACACTCCCTTTGCTAAGTTTGCAAATTAACCCTCTAGGCACCTTAAAAATGTACATACACTCGTTACCTTAGGGACCCGTTTGGGTGTAAATAGCCATAAAAATGTCAAATATAAATTTTTTTTTTTACTTTTTTCGCATGAAATCTTTTCTACTACTTCAGCCCTAACCATAGATATGAAGTTTATTTTCATTTATTCATAATTTATATGTTTTTATGACCATTTTGTCATCAAAAATCCTGTTATTTTAGATGACAAAAACACAAAATCTGCCATTTTATCAAAAAATGAGTTGCAGAGTGGATCACTTGGGGTAACGTTATTAGGGCCTTGACTAAGTCAATAATTAATAACAACATTGGTTTTGATGCATTTTTATTTTGGAGCAAAGACAGATTATTGAAAAAACTTACACCCGTTTGGGACCTCTCATAAAATAGCTATAAAAATGTCAAATATTAATATATTTTTTTACTTTTTTCACATGAAATCCTTTCTAATACTTCAGCTCTAATTATAGATATGAAGTTTATTAACATTTATTTATATTTCCTTTGTTTTTATGGCCTTTTTGTCATCAAAACCCCATTTTTTAGATAGCAAAATCACAAAATATGCCATATTATCCAAAAATGAGTTGCAGAGTGGATCACTTGGGGTGAAGTTATTAGAGCCTTCACTAAGTCAATAATTAAAAAAAACAACTCAAGCATTTATCCCCATAGAAAAATAGTCAGTGAGTGTTTCAAATTAATTAAAATGGTATATAGTAAAATGTAAATGGTCTCAAAAATGGACCCCAAACCTATCCTGCTTAGGGCCCCCCAAAAGTTCAGAACCAGCACTGGTTACAGATATATTTTTCAACTATTTACCAGAATTTTGCTCCATTGATGAGCTGTGATGGCTGTGTTTAGGCCTAGTTCCCAAGATTGCTTACTAATCTTTGCTTAGAGCGAACAGTTCCTGGTATGTGGAGCTGATTTTCTTCTGTAATTGGCCAACTTGGAGAATAATTTTCTCTAACTTTTGTGGATAATAATTTATTTTCTCAGGGATTGAATTTAAAAAGCTATAGATTTGTAGCTATCTGTAAAAGTGGGTTTTAGGTCGGCCATACTGTTCTGAAAGTTGATAGAATGACCTCATTGTACCTCATTCATAAATATTGTTTTCTCTGTCTTGTGCATCACTCTGATTGGCTGTTGTGCTTGTCTCGTGCAGCTCTGTGATTGGCTGTTGTGCTTGTCTCGTGCAGCTCTGTGATTGGCTGATTCCAGGATGTCTCGGCGGCTGCTCTTCCTGGTTGTGTGTCTTCCAGTTTTTCTCGGTTTATCTTCGGCCCAGTGCCAGGACAAAGAGTAAGCACCACCAATTTTTTTTTTTTCTTTGTTTTACCGTGAAACAAAAATATACAAATCAGGGAGCTCTAAGTTCAGGGGTAAATGCTCTAAAAGCCTTTATACTTCACAACAGTAAATAATCTACTGAAAATAATCATTTATTTCTTTACTGACCCCTTGTGGATGGAGTTAGTGTTCTGGATCCAGAATGTGTCCTCATGGTTTAGACCTGGTTTAGTGCTGGTTTAGACCTGGTTTAGTGCTGGTTTAGACCTGGTTTAGTGCTGGTTTAGACCTGGTTTAGTGCTGGTTTAGACCTGGTTTAGTGCTGGTTTAGACCTTGTTTAGTGCTGGTTTAGACCTTGTTTAGTGCTGGTTTAGACCTTGTTTAGTGCTGGTTTAGACCTGGCTTAGTGCTGGTTTAGACCTTGTTTAGTGCTGGTTTAGACCTGGTTTAGTGCTGGTTTAGACCTTGTTTAGTGCTGGTTTAGACCTGGTTTAGTGCTGGTTTAGACCTGGTTTAGTGCTGGTTTAGACTTGGTTTAGTGCTGGTTTAGACCTTGTTTAGTGCTGGTTTAGACCTGGTTTAGTGCTGGTTTAGACCTTGTTTAATGCTGGTTTAGACCTGGTTTAGTGCTGGTTTAGACCTGGTTTAGTGCTGGTTTAGACCTTGTTTAGTGCTGGTTTAGACCTGGTTTAGTGCTGGTTTAGACCTGGTTTAGTGCTGGTTTAGACCTTGTTTAGTGCTGGTTTAGACCTGGTTTAGTGCTGGTTTAGACCTGGTTTAGTGCTGGTTTAGACCTGGTTTAGTGCTGGTTTAGACCTGGTTTAGTGCTGGTTTAGACCTGGTTTAGTGCTGGTTTAGACCTGCTTTTGTCTGCTCTGTTGCAGGTGTAAGGTCTGCTCGCTGGTGAATGAGTTTATCGTGGGATTTGACGGCAGTGAAAAGGGGTTCTCAGAGCTCTGCCACTACAGCCTCATCTCCAGCGCCCCCATCCCTGGCCTCCAGGTACTGCGCGGTGCACCCAAGTAAAAGTACTGTTACTGAAAGTACAGCTAGTTTAGACCTTTTAGACCTGGGTTGTGTGTGTTCTGTGCAGGTCCTGGCAGTGTTGAAACAGCGGCGCCGTTTAGACCTGAGGTTTGTGGACGAAGTGATTTTGATTTATGGAAACGAGAAGATCTCTGTCAGAGGAGGACAAGTTCTGGTACATGTCTCTGTCTCCAGTGGACTCGTGATGGGCAGTATTGATACTGTGGTTTCATTATACAGTATATTCAAGTGGTACTCATTTGGGTTTTGATTACTTTAATCAAGTATCGGTACTAATTAATACATGTGACATACTCCCACCCAGCAGCATATTGGACTGTTTGTTCTACTAGTAAACAACTCACTACTGTACACAGCACATTAAAGTTATTTATTTCATACAGTGCACATTGAAGTTGTTAAATGGCCCACATTAGTCATGAGATACAGTGGGGCAAAAAAGTATTTAGTCAGCCACCAATTGTGCAAGTTCTCCTACTTAAAAAGATGAGAGAGGCCTGTAATTTTCATCATAGGTTTACCTCAACTATGAGAGACAAAATGAGAAAAAAAAATCCAGAAAATCACATTGTCTGATTTTTAAAGAATTTATTTGCAAATTATGTGATTTTCTGGATTTTTTTTCTCATTTTGTCTCTCATAGTTGAGGTAAACCTATGATGAAAATTACAGGCCTCTCTCATCTTTTTAAGTGGGAGAACTTGCACAATTGGTGGCTGACTAAATACTTTTTTGCCCCACTGTATGTCTTTAAGGTAGGGCTGGGCAATAAATCGAATTAATTAGATTTTTCGCATTTTTAATTTTGGATGATTTTGTAAAAATAGTAAAATCGAATTTAGTGGAAATTAGCAGTCCTTCAATCGCAACACGTTTCCTGTGTTGTGGCTAATGCTGCTGTAGCTCCAGACGCTGAAGACACTGAAGAGTCTTTTTACCTCTGTACTGTCCTCGTTTGGATGTGGCAGCAGTGTGGCCAAAAGGAACAGCGTAGTGTAATGTGCCTCAGGTAACTTATGTGTCTTTGTTTATCTATGCTAATTAGCCACATGCTCTGTGGCTGCATCTCTTCACAGGCCTGTACTGGTGAATAATGCTGTATATTATAACAGACCTGCTCTTTAGAAGCAGCGAGGGCTTAAACTAAAAGGCATTTATGTCACTGTTAGAGTGACTTTGCTGCTGCCTTGCTGTTTTTTTGTACAGACATTTAGAATATATAGGCTAGCTAAAATAAAATAAAAAAAACTATGCAAAATCTCATTTTAAAAATACATTTAAATAACTTTTTATGCCAACAAGAAAAAAAAAGAAAGATTCAAATCGTAAATCAGCTGAGAAATGAGAAAAAAAATTTGATTTTATTTTTTAGCCATGTTGCCCAGCCGTACTTTAGGGCAATATTGTTTTGATTGGAAAAAAAAATACCCATAGTATAATAATCAGTACTGTTATGGTTTAATTTCCCCCCAAAAGTAACTTGTATCGTATCCAATCTAAAAAGTGTGGTATCACCATCACTACACTGTTCTCAGTCGAGTCCACAGCAAACAGCTTCTGGCAGCCCACATGGATCTGGCCATAGACAGACATTTGTAGACGCCTCATTGGTCTCTTACTACGATTCGGCAAAATCGTAGCCACTGGTCGCCGGGGCCAGTATGGCTCTGGTAAACCAAAGTTAATAGTGAGAGACTGTGCCTGTGGTTTCCTGACAACAGTGTTTGTCTCGTTCACCTTTCTGATTATCTTCCCGTCTTATCAAAGCAGAATCTGTGGAGATTGATTAAACCTGAGCATAAAACTGTGGTCTGTAACTGCTGTGGTCCAACACATTTCTGTAACTCCTGTCCAGCACAACACATTCACAAACCTACTGTTTTATTATTTAGTGTAGAATAAAAAATGCATAAATATATCCAAAAACAAGGAGCAGATGAGAGAGAATCCAGTGCATATTATTATTATTTATTGGATGACACAACAAACAGAGCTCATGTCCGGTCCCCACAAAAGCCCCCGAGCTCATCCAAACATGACCTTTTATAATTTCTGATAACACAAATTTTCACATGTCCTTGAAAATAACCAGTTATTATCCACGTAGACAGTTGCTGCTCAACTCACAGTTACAAAGTCGCACATTTCTCCAAAAATGCGCAAAGAGCTACACATTACAATATCATGACACTGCAAACACTCACAGCACTGAACGTTTTTGCTATAATGAATATATGAAATTATATGAAGCTTGATTATACGTATGACCAGCAAAATGTGAATAACATGCATAGATTACTCAAAGTGTGACTGTACCTTTAATACCTAGCATAAAAGCATAAAAAACAACCCTCGATGTTACCAGTCTTACAATGTCAAATGTAACATTTATAGCTTTTTAACTCATTAATCTCTACATTAACCTTTAGCTTACATGCTAATATATAGGCTAATTGCTGTATTAAATGAACTGTCTAAAAGTGGATCCACTCAGTAATGATTTCTAACCACTCTCTGACATTACTCACATGTGGTCGAGTGGTGACAGCTGCCAAAATAATCTGCATTACTCATATTTTGTGGCTAATGCTAATTGCTATAGGAGGAACTGCAGTCTGTGGGCTACAGAATTCTGAAATGTGTAGTAGCTTGTTAAGCTAAGGCAGCGACATGACGTTACTCATCGTCACCATATTAATGTCTACAGATCTGGCTACCACCACACAGAAAAGTACAACCTTTACTTTTTTGTTTTCTTGCTAATTTAGGCACAGAGGTTCACAAGTTGGTTTACACTTTGTGCTGGTCCCAACCCTGGATAAATGGAGAGCGTTGTGACAGGAAGCGGAGTGTAAAACTTTTCTCCAAACAGTCTTATCTTACTAAAAGACAAAAATGTACGCCCAGAAGTGAAGGTGTGAAGTCTGGATGAAGTCTTGAGGTCTTCTTGTTTTTTTCCCATGATGCTCTTGTGCAGAGCTCCGGGGCCAAGCTGGATCTGACGAGCGGCACCGCGACTGTGACCTCGCAGCTGAATCTGAGCCGAGACCAGAGGTTCATCACCGTGGAGCTCCAGCACGGAGACTACTCTGTGACGCTCATGTTCAACACGGTTTCAGTCCACATACGCCTCACAGGTACACCATCTGCCCCGCCATCTGCCCTGACACCTTCCCCGCCATCTGCCCTGACACCTGCCCCACTACCTGCCCCGCCAGCTGCCCTGACACCTGCCCCGCCATCTGCCCTGACACCTGCCCCGCCAGCTGCCCCGCCATCTGCCCTCACACCTGCCCCACTACCTGCCCCGCCATCTGCCCTGACACCTGCCCCACTACCTGCCCCGCCATCTGCCCTGACACCTGCCCTGACACCTGCCCCGCCAGCTGCCCTGGCACCTGCCCCGCCATCTGCCCTGACACCTGCCCCACTACCTGCCCTGACACCTGCCCCGCCATCTGCCCTGACACCTGCCCCATCATCTGCCCCCCCAACTGCCCCGCCATCTGCCCTGACACCTGCCCCGCCATCTGCCCTGACACCTAGCCCATCATCTGCCCCGCCATCTGCCCTGACACCTGCCTCAAAACATGCCCTTACACTTGCCCCACTATCTGCCCAATCACCTGCCCTGACACCTGCCCCATGACCTGCCCCGCCATCTGGCAGCTACCTCGATATCTAGATTAGACCTGGTTTAGTCTCGGTTTGGCCATGGTTTAGCCTGG